>JASDQU010011505.1:1950-23159 GCA_032191745.1 Picea mariana | reverse complement strand
TGTTATGCACAATAAATAAATTGTATTTATCTATTAGGGCATAGATAAATCCCAAGTTTAGGTAATATTAACTTGGATAATCTTTGAGTTATTGTATTAGTGAAATATAAATAAAAGAGTAGCGTGCATGGTTCCTCATTGTACAAGAAGAGCAATTTTGAGAGAAATGATCGAGCATTTCCCATTTGCTTTGTGGATATTTCCCCTTGAATTTTTTACCACATATATCCTATGTTAATTTTTGAGTTTTTTTTTTTGCTAAGATCTCGTGGCCATGTGAATTTTCTCACACTCTTATCACTTCAAAATATCAGAGGCATTCCCCTAATTTGAGTTGAGTATCTTGAACATGTTTTTGGGTTTGTCTTGCCTAGGGTTTCTTATAGAAGAAGGATGTATTCTCATCTCCTTCATTCAACCATAATATTTGTGATTTTAGATGGTTTTATTCCTCCTTATGAAATGCATGATGAAGTTTCTCTGCTAAGATTTTCTCCTCCTGTTGCATCTTATGTGTGATCTATTGAGTTTCCATTATTAATTGATGTTCATTGACATGCTTTTGCAAATCCTCTCTTTCCTTAGATGAAGAGATGTAGTGTATGTTTTCCCATTGTGTTAGGTGTTTCTTTGTGGATTATATTTTTGAATCCTAAACAAATGAAGGGGATCCTTGAACTAGACAGTTCCATGCTACCTCGATAACCTCCATAGCACTTGAATCTTGTAACCATAAGGCATTTACTTAAAAAAGGATGGATCCATGATTCAAATATGCTTGAAGCTTGAGCAAGATTGGCTTGTGATATGAGATTATTGAATGAAGGATTAAGGAGGATATTAATAAATCATCCATCAAAAGTGAACTTTAGATGCAAAATCGATCCAAACTTTTTGCAATGTATCTTGGCCCAAGGTGTTTATTTTTCCAAGTGTACTTTATTTCTTTGGTTTTCAATCATAAATATCCCAATGTCCCACCAGGTTTTCCACCATTTTCTAAATCATATCCCTAATAAACATACTATTGAGGCGAGGAATGGAAATTACTCACTCAAGCATTTTTGAATATTACTAGGCTAAGGTAAGATAGGAGAGAATGTTACCCTGGGTTTATAGACTTGCAAAAATATCAATTAGCCCTCAAGAAAAATGTTCTTGGACCTGATGCTATTTTATAATCATGTGTTCCAACTTAAATAAAATGTAAATTTTTTTATGTATATGATTACAAGAATTAAAATCAATGAAGTGAAGAACAAAAGAATATGAAAATCATAAATACACAAGTCTCAATTGAGAAAAACCAAAGTTTTATTTATAAAATATTTTCTGAGTTACAACAATATTGCCTCTTTTCAAATCCTTGTGAGGGTGAGGACTGAGATCAAACTTAGAAGTCTAAGATGGAATTAAACATCATACATAGACAACTGATGTCAGAAAAAAATGACCAAGATTGTATACACTAGATCAACCAAGCCACAAGCCCACCAAGTATTGACTTTGCAAAATAATCTCAATACTTGAAACTTAATTAATTTTTTTTAATAAAACTACACAGACTATCAAGAGAATTGATTGACCTTCTAAAGAATGTCAAATATCAATGCTTCCTAGTCCTTTCTTCTTTGTCACCTTTAGAAATATCTTGCTATCAACAAGAGAATTAAACCTTTTTAAGAAACTCAAATAATGGAAGGATGAAATTCAGAAATCTTAATATGAAACAAGAGAAAACCTTATAAAAAATGTTTCTCTCTAATTCCTCATGTCTTCTTTGTCCTTTGGTTCTTCCTTTTATTCTATAAAAGGTAGTTCCTCAAGTAGTTGAACTACTCTTTAGTTATTAAAGTTAAATAGCTTTAGTTAATAAATAGGACTATAACTTTATTGATAAGGATAAATAATAAATAAATAATAACTAAATAGGTGGGATCCCCCTCTTATGTCCTTTGAAATTTTCAATCATTTCCTTGTTTCTCCATAATCATCAACATACTTCATGCACATATCATCATAACAATAGATATAAATTGTAGTTGAAATAATCATGCTTCAAAAATAATAAACACTTGTATCTCCCAAAAACTTATATAGAATGATATATGTTTTTCTCAAAATAATAATTATAGTATCAGTTGTCCAAAAAGATATATGTCTCAAAGTAAAAAATATGCCACCAAGATAAAATAAAATTAAAATTCATATTTCTTGTGTGAGGATGTATGCCTCTATGCACAACCCTCTGATATTGTTGTCCCGTCCTTGATCAAATCCGCATCTGTAGATTTCTTTTATTCACTCATTGGGATTTTTGGGTGGATATCATTAAATGTAATTACTCTTATGTTATCTTCGAGTCTAAGAGGCAAGTATTTGACAATGTAAGTTGAAGTTATAGAGGAATTGGAACTAACTGAAATGGTAGGCCATTGTTTTTTTACTTGGTCTAGGTTCAATAGCTAAGGATTTATACTTTCTGGGAAGTTGAGGTGAGTGTGCATGTGAAGCCACATAAGAAACTGGATGAACTAGTAGTATAGGAGGTGGAGGAGGAAGTGATAAAGACATAGTTGGCCAGTGACCAATTCCAGATGGAGGATTAACTGGTGGATCATTCCAACCATCATTTACTAGAGGTTGGATTTGTACATGAGGATGATTAGGAATGTCTACGATACTTGGGTGAGGCTGAAGATCATTAGGTTGAATGAGAGGAATGAGTGGTGGCTGAGGGGAGTGAAAAGTTGGGTGCCCTGCAAGATTCAAGTAACCAGTCTGCACCAACCGATTAAAATCCTTTGATTTTGCATCCAAATGTATAAAAAACCTCATTATATTGTTCCTTCCTCTTTTCCAAAATGTGTTTGGCCCTCTTCCTATGTTATATCTATTACCTTTGTTTCCAAACCAATTACATTCTCTACTGAAAAATCTCATATGTATCATGCATATCCAAATTAGCAAGTTTATACGACACATCATATAATACATCAAATACTATTTATCAACCTGAATAAATTTGGCTCTGAAATGACATAACCATGCAACATACAAAAGGGAGATGAACAAGAAAGTGAATCAAGGGGAAAATAAAAGATCTTCTACACACACACACACACACACTAAATTATCATTCAAACTCGACAATCTGTCCTAAGAACGTTCATTATGTATAAGCCATTTTTCTTTCATAAATATGAAGATGGAAGTATATGGAGATTTGGGGTTTGTGTGATTGGGAATAATTTGTGAAAAATGAATTATGAAAGCAATTGTATATGAATTGCTCAAATTCATAAACCTTAATCAATGCCTATACATTTCCTTTGTCAAAATAATCAACCTTTGAATTGCTTCATTCATATATACAAGCTATGAATTATCATCCATTTCTACTCATTATTGTTGTTCATCCTTTCTTGCCAAACTAAAACTTTTCTATAAATTACATAGACAGGGAGTAAGATGGACAAAGGGATTTATGAATAGGATTTGGAGGTATAATTGATGTAAAATGTAATGTATGAGAGGACAAATGTAAGTCTATATAATTAAAAGTTGATTATCAACATGTAGCTTTAATCAATATCCATGGAGTTTTAACACATACTACTGAGTTATGTCCTTATCATAATATATGTTGTATATTTGATATACCTTTTAAAATGATATATGCAAAACTTAGATGTTTAAAATTACACCAAATAATCATCCATACACATCGAGGATCAAAATCGCTCATAACTCTTTTCCCTCATACTCTCTCATTCCCAAATGATACTTTTGGAGAGTCAAAAGGATAATGCTTAATCCAAATAAAATTATCATTTTAAATGCATTGTCCATATGAACATATGTTTTCACCCAAAACCAAACTCAATGATACAAAAATACTTTTAGTTCAGAGGATGAAAGGCATGCTGAGAGTAGCAAGAAAAATATGGAATTATTCAACTTATAGAAGACACAATTTTGCAACTTTTCCTTTCTCATCAAAGAATTTGATCATAATGCAAAATTGCACTCCCATGCAATAGAACAAACTAGTCAGGAATGTCTTCAATAATTTCATCGAACCTAATTTTATCAATGGGTACGAATTGGACATCTTTTCTTAACCCGTTTTTTTTTTATCAATAATAGAATCAACAACTACAGGTATCAACAAATTTAACATGAGAATTGAGCCATGTCAGAGCTTGTATAAAATATATTAGTTTTGATTTCAAAAACCCTTTACCCTCAGACCAAAATTATGGTACTGTCAATAATATCAACTGTTGACTATTAAAAGACCTGGGTTCGAGTTTTGTCATCGAACACAATTTACAATGCCCAAAGAAAAATATCCAAACTTCCACCATCCCAAACATTCTTAGTTGAAGAAAGAAAATGAAAACATAGATAAAGGTTGTAAGGTTTCATAATAGTTGCTGCAAATTTACATGACTTAGGTCGAGCCCAAAATTTTAACCTCTAACTCGTATACAAGATTTATATCATCCATGTCAAAAGCCCATATTATTTATCCCTTAAGCTGAACTGGGTTGGTCTCATTCTTCATAAATTCAACACAAATAATACAACCAGTATGGATAAATCACTTCTTAGGCCAAGTTTTACTTGTATATGAACCAACAACTAAAACCCAAGACTTCTATTTACTTTCTTGTCATCGACATGGTAAGGAACATATGGAAAGTAGTAACATGAATATGGAAAAAGCATAATTCAACTAATTCCTTCAACAAAAATACATTTCCTTTCAATTTCTTCAAGAAATGGTAGAGAAAGGGAGAGAAAGACATTTTCATGTACAAATCATGCACACCAGAGCTAAGCTTAACCAATATAAGGACAAATGTAGTGCAAGAGTTGTAAAAATAGTTGTGAACCCATACCTTGTTTCAATGTGATTTTACACCAGTGTTGAGAGACCAAAACAGTTACAACAACCACCAAGCATGAGGGTTTCTCAAAAACCAAAGTGTTTCTCTCTCTCTTCGCAACAATTAAATGAAATGAAAACTCGAAAGAACCACAAGATAACAAGGTGATGGATTTGGAACTGTGGAGTAAATTCCCACGTCCTATATAATTCAATGCATGGCTAGCTCCACTAATCACCACAAACAAAAATCATGAAACACGTATTGCACATCAACCTAAGCCCACCTCTGATGAATGTCATAAACAATCACGAGTTTGAACCTTGAGCTAAGTAAATATCAACACATATGCCACATCAACACTTCAATCATAAAAATATTGCATGGTCACATCATATAACTAACAAAATCCACATGCGAAGATTACCATTGTTGTCTAACATTTCATTGGATTGTGTGAACATCATATTATATGGCTCAATCAAAGTTTGCAACGATTACATTCCTACCATCCTCTAAAACTTCAACTATGCTTCATATACAACATTACCATTGACCCAAACTTATAACATATATTCTTGCATGCAAACCATATGTCTTGTATCCACCATTTAAACCTTATAACTTATAACTTGCACTCATAAGTTTATTTCCATATAGGGATTTTAAAAATATTTGAACCATAAAACCTATGATAAGTATGTCGTGATAATAATGGCATGATTTATTTTTATGCATGAGAAAACATATACAACATAACACTCGTATTCATTTACTTGAATTGCATGACCAGAATGATTCTTTTGCATTTGTAATCAAACATGGCTTGGACTTCTTAATATTCTATGTTATCAAGTGAATATGAAAGGCTATCAAAACTAACTTATACCAATATTCCAAGGCTCTTCATAGCCATAGAAATTAAATGATCCCATTTCTGAAACAAAAGTGTATAAGTACTGAGAAAATGTTTTGAAAATAAATGTTTTGAATTTTATTTAAAAGGGAACCCCACCTATTAGCTATGTAATAATTATAGGCTTCACAATAATTTGCAAGCTTTTAAATATAGGTGACAAAAATTTGAGTCAACATTTGGAGACTCCACAAGGAAGTCTTCTTATAGCAGGCTTAGAACTCAGAATTTCTGGTTTATGTCTTGTAGCTGAAAATAAGTTTGATGATGTCTTGTCTTTCTTAAAGATTTTGTAAAAACATTCTGATATGCTCTTGAAATTATTCACTCATGGAGGGAAGCATGGGAAAGAAGAAAGAGGGAACAATTAAAATCATCGAGTTCACACAATACATCGATAGGTATAGCAAGAACTACATAAGTAGTGTTATAGACCAAAAATCCACTCACTTTACTTTGTTGTTGTTTTATAATAGATTAATGATAATTTCACTGATAAACAATCTGACCTAGAACTTTGTTTGATCAAGCTTGACTCAGATTATAAAATCAAAACAATAAGAATAAATCTAAAAATAAGAAGAAAACAACAAAATAAATGTAAGCTCAAGTATCACAAGGAAAATGGTAGACATCATATCTCACTTGGTAAGCATACAATAAACAAAACGAGGAATTTCGACACACAAACAAAGCAACCTAATTCTTCTGCAAACTTGTAGTCCACCCAAAAGAATTGGTCCATCAAAATAAAAAGATACTTTTCTAAATGACTAAACATTTTAAATCAAGTATGATCACCAAATCCAAAAGCGATAACAAGAACGAAATAAAGCATACAATTCAAAAGAAAAGAAAAGACAAGAAATAAAACTAAAATGAAATAAATCAAATAAAAAAAAATATAAAATACTCCCCTGTTAGAATTTTTTATTTATTCACTTTTATTTATGTACAGGGGAAGTGGAAATCATCAATCTAATATTCAAGTGGGATGACACTTGGCATAAAGGAACACATCGTTTATTTTACATGTGGGTTTCATGACTTGGAAGGCATTGTGCAAGGAAATCTCACTGAATTTCCAGCCTATAGATGCATATGGCGAGGGAAAAAAACTTATCGAAACCAAAAAGAATTGGTTACCATCCTGCAATACTTTCCAACCAACAAGATGAACTTTTCATTTTATACTAAAATCATGAATAGGGTCAATATCATAAAATTTATGGTTTGAAGTTCCCATGTCAAGAATAGGGTCTATGGACTCATTAAACATCTTAATGCCATCTCTTGCAATCTGCACACCAGGAGTAAGGTCATGATACTCCAAGGAAGAAAATAAGGGATTTAAAAACATAGAAATTTCTTTAAACTCATCATCATCATTGAAGGAAAGAGTATACCTAATAGGAGTATGAATACTAGTGTCAAGCTCCTTAAATTCTCTTGATCGAAACAAAGGATTTAAAAAAAAAAATCCAATGCAAGATCTTGATCAAACTCATGAGGATCTTCGAAGGAAAACACATCACAAGTATCAATAGAAACATAAGGGTCCTCATCTAACTTATTTTCCCATTCATTAGTAACATCATCATATAAAAATTTGTGATAGAGAGGATTAAAGAGGTCAAAATCATCTTCACCATTGTATGTACATGAATGATAAATTTGAAATGAACCATGGCTTGGAGTTGGGTATGTCTATTAGTTTTGAGGATGGTAGCATTTGTAATGTGAGAGATGGTTGATCATCGAGCATCATGATATGTTTAAGATTATCTTCCAATCCAAACACTTGATCACATATGATAAAGGTGTTATAATTAGGCCTTAGGTAAGAGGGCTCAAAGGATCTCTCAAGGTGATCTTGTTTCAAGAATTAAAATTCAAGAGAGAGCATGTGATTTTGTAAATCTTGGATGATGAGCATTAAGGATGACACATGTTTGTGCAAACTACAACCATCAAAGGAAAATCTTTTTCTACAAGATTTCTCTTTGAAGTCAATACAAGTGATTAAGGCCAGTTCTAGGTATTGACCATTCTTTTCCTCCAACCGCCAATGGTAAAGAGGATGTAGAAGATCATAATAATGCAAGAGGGCAGCCAAGTTGGTTGGGAGAATGGACAAAGGAATGCATTTATACAACTTAATAAATCTAAGGTTAAAATCATGTATACTTTCACTCTCATTCATGTTTAATTGATTAAATATTTAAAGATGCTCATAAGGATTATATAAGTGCCCAAAAGTAGAGGTAAACCAATAGGAAATCTCAGATCAAGTGGAGATACATTCATCAGATAGGTCGACAAACAAGGAGGTAGCCTTACCTTGAAGGGAATTTTTAAACAAGAGCATGCAACTGCCATTTGCGTTAATTACAAGGATGGTACAAGATTTAGAAAATGCATGAAGATGTTCTTATACTATAATGGTTTTGTCACCCATAAATAGAGGTAAATGCTTCTTCAACTTATAAAGAAAACGATTAACAGGGCAAGTGAGCTTCAAGGGGGTAGGTGTAAGCCATGGATAATTGTTCAGGTCTTCCTGAAAATGGAATATTCCATACATATATTTGACCTTCCTAGAATTAGTATTCAAGACCATAGGATTACAACTACTATACATGGTTCCAATCAATTGAGAAATAGAATTTTGGCTAGAACTAGACATCTTTCTTCTCATAGATGGAGAGGATAAAAGAGGGCTTAAAGGACTTAGAACAAGACAAACAAGAGAGAGTCATGAAATGTTTACTTCCTCTTTCCGATTTTTGATAAAGAGTCAATAGATTGAAAGAATTAAAACATAAGAGAGAACCATTAAAGGGTTTTCCCCAGTATGGTCACCAAATAAATGTTGAGGCGAGGAATGGTAAGTTCCAACTTAAACATTTTTCGAATCTTACTAGGATAAAGTAAGATAGAAAATAATGTTAGCATGGGTTTATAGCCTTACAAAAATATTAATAAACCCTCAAGAAATATGTTCTTGGACTTGATGTTATTTTATAATTGTGTGTTTCAAATTAAATAAAATGTAAAAGTTTATATGTAAATGATTACAATAATTAAAATAAATGAAGTAATGAACATAACAATCTGAAAATTAGAAATACACAAGTCTCAATTGAGAAAAACTAGGTTTTTATTAATAAAAGATTTTATGAGTTACAACAAGAATGCCTCTTTTCAAACCCCTACGAGGGTGAGCATCAAGATAAAAATTAGAAGTCTAATATGGAATTTAACATCATATATAGACAATTGGTTTCTAAAAGAAAATGACGAAGATTGTATACACTGGATCAATCAAGTCACAAGCCCACCAAATCTTGACTCTACAAAATAATCTTAATCAGACCCGAAACTTAATTAAGAAATTCTAATAAAACTACATAGACTATTAAGAGAATTGAATGACCTTCTGAAGCATGTCGAATATCAATGCTTCCTAGTCCTTTCTTCTTTTCCACCTTTAGAAAGATCCCGCTATCAACAAGAGGATTAAGACTTTTTAAGAAACTTAGAAAATGGAAGGATGAAATTCATAAATCTCAATATGAAATAAGAGAAAACCTTATCATAAGTGTTTCTCTCTAATTCCTCATGTCTTCTTTGTCCTTTTGTTCTTCCTTTTATTCTCTAAAAGGTCGTTCTTCAAGTTGTTGAACTACTTTTTAGTTACTAAAGTTAAATAAGTTTAGTTAATAAATAGGTCTAGAACTTTATTAATAAGGACAATTAATAAATAAATAATAACTAAATAGGTGGGGTTGCCCTCTTATGTCCTTTAAAATTTTCAATCATTTCCTTGTTCCTCCATAATCATCAACATACTTCATGCACATACCATCATAACAAGAGATATACATTGTAGCTGAAATAACCATGCTTCAAAAATAATAAACACTTGTATCTCCCAAAAACTTATATAGCATTACTTATGTTTTTCTCAAAACAATAATTATAGTATCAACTATCCAAAATGATATATGTCTCAAAGTAAAAAAGATGCCACCAAGATAAAATAAAATTAAAAGTCATATTTCTTGTGTGAGGTTTTCTGCCTCTGTGCACTACCCTCAAATACTGCTAACTTTTCCTTGATCAAATATGCACATGCATATTTCTTTTCTTCACTCATTGGGATTTCCGGGTGCATATCATTAAAGGTAATTATTATTATAATGTCTTCAAGTCTAAGAGGAAAGTATTTGACGACGTAGGCTGAAGTTTCTGAGGAATTAGAACTAGCTGAAATGGTAGGTCGTTGTTTTTTTACTTGGTCCAGGTTCAATAGCCAAGGATTTATACTTTTTGGGAAGCTGAGGTGAGTATGCATGTGAAGCCACGAAGGAAAATGGCTAAACTAGTAGTATAAGAGGTGGAGGAGGAAGCAATAAAGACATAGTTGGCCAATGATCAATACCACATGGAGGATTAACTTGTGGATCATTCCAACCATCATTTACTGAAGGTTAGACTTGTACATGAGGATGATCAGGAATTTTTGTGATACTTGGGTGAGGTTGAAGATCATTAGGTTGAACATAAGGAATGAATGGTTGCTGAGGGGGGATAAAAGTTGGGTGCTCTACAAGATTCAAGTAACCAGTCCACCAACTGATTAAACTCCTCAAAGTTTGCGTCAAAATGTATAGAGAACCTCATTTTATTGTTCCTTCCTCTTTTCCAAAATGTATTTGGACCTCTACCTCTGTTACCTCTATCTCCTATGTTGCTAGACCGGTTACTGCCTCTACTGAAAAAGCTCATCTATTTCATGCATATCCAAATTATCAAGTATATAAGACACAACATATACTAACATGAAATACTATTTGTCAACCTGAATAAATTTGGCTATGAAATGACATAACCTACAACATAAAAAATGGGAGATGAACAAGAAAGTGAATCAAGAGAAAAATAAAAGAGCTTCTACACACACAGACACCCACACACACCAAATTATCATTCAAACTCTGCAACATGTCCTTAGAACTTTCATTATGTATAAGCCATTTTTCTTTCATAAATATGAACATGGAAGTATAAGGAGAATTCAGGTTTGTATGATTGGGAATAATTTGCAAAAAATGAATTATGACAAGAATTATATATGAAATACTCAAATTCATAAACCTTAATCAATGCCTATACATTTCCTTTATAAAAACAATCGGCCTTTGAACTGTTTCATTCATATGTACAAGATGTGAATTATCATCCATTTATGTTCGTTATTGTTGTTCATCCTTTCTTTCCAAACTGAAACTTTTCTATAAATTACATAGACAAGGAGTAAGATGGACAAAGGGATTTATGAATAGGATTTGGAGGTATAAATAATGTAAAATTTAATGTATGAGAGGACAAATGTAAGTCTGTATAATTAAAAGTTCATTATCAACATGTAGCTTTAATAATATCCATGCCATTTTAAGACATAGTACTGAGTTATGTCCTTATCATAATATCTATGGTATATCTGATATACCTTTTAAAATGACACATGCAAGACTTAGATGTTCAAAATTAAACCAAATAATCGTCCATACACATCGAGGATCAAAACAACTCATAAATCTTTTACCTCATACCCTCTCATTCCCAAACGATACTTTTGGAGAGTCAAAATGATAATGCTTAATCCAAACAGAATTATAATTTTAAATGCTTTGTCCATATGAACATATATTTCACCCAAAACCAAACTCAATGATCCCAAAATACTTTTAGTTCAGAAGATGAAAGACATGCAGAGAGTAGCAAGAAAAATATGGAATTGTTCATTTTGTAGAAGACACGATGTTGCAACTTTTCCTTTCTCATTAAAGCATTTGATCATAATGCAAAATTTCACTCACATACAATAGCACAAACACATCATGGATGTCTTCAGTAATTCCATTAAACCCAATTTTATCATTGGGTACGAATTGGGCAATATTTGCTTAACCCATTTTGATCAATAATAGAATCAACAACTACATGTATCCACATATTTAACATGAGATTTGAGCCATGTTGCAGCTAGTATAAAATCCATTAGTTTCAAGTTTAAAAACCCTTTACCCTCATACCAAAATTACGGTACTGTCAATAATATCAGTTGTTGAGTATTAATAGACCCGGGTTCGAGTTTTTTCACTGAACACAATTTACAATACCAAAGAAAAATATCCAAACTTCCACCATCCAAAACATTCTTAGTTGAAGAAAGAAACTGAAAACATAGATCAAGTTCACAAGGTTTCATAACAGTTGCTCCAAATTTATACGACTTGGGTAGAGCCCATAATTTTAACCTCTAACTCATATACAGGATTTATAGTGTCCATGTCGAAAACCCATATTATTTATCCCTCAGGCCGAACCGGGTTGGATTCATTATTCATAAATTCAACATAGATAATACAACCAATAGGGATAAATTACTTCTTAGGCCAAGTTTTACTTGTATATGAACCAACAACGAAAACCGAAGACTTCTATTTACTTTCTTATCATTGAAACAGTAAGGAACATATGGAAAGTGGTAACATGAATATGGAAAAATCAGAAGCCAACTAATTCCTTCAACAAAAATACATTTCCTTTTAGTTTCTTCAAGCAATGGTAGAGAAAGGGAGAGAAATACATTTTCTTGTACACAACACACACACCAGAGGCAAACCTAAGCAGTATAAGGACAAATGTAGTGCAAGAGATGTAAAAATAGTTGTGAACTCATACCTTGTTTCCATGCGATTTTATACTAGTGTTGAGAGACCAAAAAAGTTACAAAAACCACCAAACATGAGGGTTTCTCAACAACCAGAGCATTGATATCTCTCTTCACAGCTATAAAATGAAATGAAAACTTGAAAGAACCACAATATAGCTAGGGTGTCGGTCTGGCGCTTTGACGAAAAAGATGCCATTCCAACTAGACATAAGGAAAAATTGAGTATGGGCGACCTCGGTCACCTCAGATGATTTACGCACCAAGGAGAACAAACAAGAAGAGCAACCAAGGCGACGTCTGATGGATTCTAAACCAATGAAGAGGTTGAAAGATCGATCAAGGTATGACCTGGGCACCCAAACAGAAATGAAGAGTTGGCTAGGTGACAAAGGGCATGCTTGAGTGAGTCGACTGACTCACCCAAGGGATGCATTACCCTTAGGCATAATTTGGTCCAAACGAATGTGTCGGCTCCAAGAAAGGGTGCATGTCATCTTAGGATCAGAACCTATAAGTGCACAATGGAGAAGACCATTTGGGAAGGAAAAGAGAATTTGGAGAGAAACAAGTGATATGAAATCATCTATGTGTTGGGGATTACAGGTCACACCATTCTAAGGCAAAGGAAGTGGGCATTTTAGAGATGAAGCATGAATAAGAGAGTTTTTTTCAAACTTTTGACTGAGGTAATGAAGCAAGGGTGTCGGGTGACTCACCAAAGAAGAGTATTTTTGTTTTCATATAGGTTCTTTGTGTAAAATGAGCGGAATCTCCATTGTAAAATTTATTTGTGTGTGGCACGAGCTAGACTCAACACACTGTTGTTTTGTATTAAGAATTTGGGCGTTAGGACAGTTTGACCACCCACTTGCATTTCGTTGTTACTGTGTATGGATGTTCTTTACTTGTTTAAATGGCTAAGTATAATAAAAACACAAAATTATTAAGTAATAAGTGAAATGAAGAAGTAAGGCGTAGTTCGGGCCAAGTAAATCAGTGTGGCCTTGTCTCCGAGTTGAACAGTCATGGTGTCGTAGCTCGTTGAGAACATTGGATGATTCTGCCATCCAATCGAGGGTTCACCACTAGCCTGATAGAAGCCCCCTTGTTATCATTATACTTGGAGTTTATTTACAAGAGACTTAGAAGAACAATATGGGCAAGTTTGGGAACAAGACTACTTTAGTCAATCGACAAGAATCAAGCACTTAGGTGATATTGAATATTATAATTCATAATTTTAGGTATTACCCACAAGGGTGGATTGCATAAGTGATGAAATGTTTTTGGAAGCTTACATGGGTGGATTAAAAGAAGACATTAAACATGAGATTTTCCTAAAAAATCCTGCTGCAAATATTATGGAAGCTATTCAATTTTCTCATCATATTCAATCCAATAATAAGGATGCACACAAGTATACCATTGGAATATACACATGAAGCATAAATAATTTTGGGATTCATCAGACAACCATACCTCAACCGACATGGTTGAAACCTTAACAAATGGATGAAAGAAGATAAAGGGACAATGATTCAATTGTGACAACAAGCACAGTAATGGGCATAAATGCGATGAGAATAAATTATACAACATAGACCGTGAAGAGGAAGAAGATCAAGAATTGGAACAATCACAAGAGATAGATATATAAGAGACTACTCCAAAAATATATTGTCATGCATTGGTCGAAATCAATACTCCACAAACCCTCAAGATACAAGGATATATCAAAAATAAAAAAAGTAATAGTGTTGATTGATTCTGGTAATACCCATAACTTCATCAATTACAAATGAGCAAAAGATCTCAATTGCTTTGTATTTCCAGCACCATAGTTTCAAGTAATGATTGTAGATGGAGGCACCATAAATTTTTCTAGGAAGTGACATAGTATTAATCTCAATATGGGAGAGTATTTTTTGGATAGTCCCATGATTTCCATCCAAATTGGTGGTTCTACTGTTGTATTAGGGGTCAAATGTTACAATCATTGGGAACAATGGCCCTTAATTTTCTAGATATTTTCATGAGATTTTCCTCAAAATTCAATGAAATTAAGCTTAGAGGTATCCAAAAGAAACCCTTTAAGATGATAACCTCTAATAGCATGACAAAATTACTCAAAACGGACCCCATGGTGCAATTTCACAATTGTGCTAACTAGATATTCAAAAATCTATATCCTCTACTCCAGTGGATCTCCAAATAGTTATCAACAACCATTCCAAGGTATTTAGAGAGATTCCTAAGGGTCTTCCACTTTTTCGAGATCATGACCATGCTATTCATTTGCAACCAAGAAGTATACCACCTAATATTCAACATTATAGGTATCCATATGCACATAAGAGTGAGATTGAGTGTATGATCCAAGAAATGTTAGAGGCGGGCATCATTCAACCTATCCAAAGTTCTTTCTCTTCACAAGTAGTGATGGTTACACATAAGGATGGTTCATGGTGTATGTGTCCATATTATAGACAGCTCAACACAATGACTATGAAATATAAGTTTCATATTCCTGGCATTGATGAATTATTAGATGAATTCCATGGATATATTTTCTTTACTAAGTTGGATCTTTGTTTGGGATATCATCAAATCAGAATTAAGCAGGAAGACATTCCCAAAATAGCCTTTAGAACACATGAAATTCATTATGAGTTTTTGGTTATGCCATTTGGACTTATTAACGTACCTTCAATATTTCAAATCTCGATGAATTCTATTTTTAAACCCTTCCTTAGAAAAATTGTGTTAGTATTTTATGATGACATACTAATCTACAACAAATCTTTGGAAGAGCATGTAAAACATATTGATAGAGTATTACAACTTTTGGAATAGAAACAACTTTATACAAAGCCTTATGAGTGTGCCTTTGAGATTCAAGAATTGGAATATTTGGGTCATAATAGATCTCATGAAGGTGTGAAAGTGGACCCTAACAAAATTAAAGCTATGAGGGAATGGCCAATTCCCAAAGCCTTGAAGAAACTTAAATTGATTCTTAGTATTGACAGGCTATTTTTGGAAGTTTTTCAAGCACTATGGTCAAACAACAACACCTCTAATAGCATTATTAAAGAAAGAATAATTTTCTTGAACTCAAGAAGCAACCAAATGATTTGAAAAAATTAAGGAGGCTATTTGTACAACTCTTGTCCCAGCCACACTTGACTTCACAAAAACATTTATTGTGGAGTGTGATGCCTCAAGCCATGGCATTGGTGCATTTTTAATGCAAGAAGGAAGGCCCCTTGTTTTGAAAGAATCCAACTTAAAGGAAAAAACTTACTCAAACCCATTTATGAAAAATAAATGTTTACCATACTACATGCATTTAATAAATGACACCCTTACCTAATTGGAAGACACTTCAAAGTAAAATTGGATCATGATAGTTTGAAGTACTTCTTGGAGAAACAATTATATTCATAAGAGAAACAAAAATTAGTTACAAAAATGTTGGGTTATGAATTTGAAATTATCTACAAGAAAGGAAAACATAATAATGTGGAAGACACACTTTTAGGTAAAGAAGAAGAAACAGAGGGTTCACTATGTGCTATTTCTATTCCACAATCTGATTAGGTGGAATAAACAAGGATAGAATGGAAGAAAGATGAAGAGATATGTGATATCATTCAACAACTATAAGAGGACCCCGTTGCATTAGATAAGGATGAATGATCTTCTATGGTATAATGATCACCTATATTTATGTAATAATTCCCAACTGAAACATAAGGTCCTTCAGGAATTTCACACTTCTCCTTTAGGAGGACATTTTTGGTTCTTGAAAACATACCGCGGAATCAAGAAGGATTTTTTCTGGGAAGGTCTTAAAACTGATGTTCAAATTTTTGTGTTTGAATGTGTGGTCTTCCAATAGAGTAAAGAAGAGATAATCAATACGTCATGTCTCCTACAACCGTTAGTTATACCAAGTCAACATTGGGAAGAAGTTTCAATGGATTTTATTACAAGTTTACCCAAATCTAAAGGAAAAACTGGCATCATGGTAGTAGTGGATTGATTGACAAAGTATGCCCATTTTTTCTCTCTTTCTCATCATTTTAGAGCAAGTACAATAGCCACAACTTTCATGGAAACATTTCAAAATCTACATGGAGTCCCCAAGATTATTGTAAGTGACAGAGATCCAATTTTCACTAGAAATTTTTGGATTGAATTATTTTCTTCTTTTGGAACTCAATTGGCTCACAACTCATCTTACCATCCTCAATCCTATGGGAAAATTGATATTGTGAATAAATGTCTAGACGGATATCTTCGTTGCTTTGCATATGAGAAACATACACAATGGGTCAAGTGGTTGCCCTTGGAAGAACGACGATACACCACATCCTTCCATACTTCATCAAAAATGTCCCCATTTTTGGCACTTTATGGATATCACCCTCCATCCATCACATCACCCTTGAAAGTGACTACAAAGGTTCAGGAAGTGGAGGACCGCATAGGACACCAACAAGAGGTTCTCAAACTATTGAAGGACAACTTGGTTAAGACACAAAATAGGATAAAAAAACAAGCATATCAACATCACAGTGAAAGGGAATTTGAAGTGGGGGATTGGATATTTTTGAGGCTACAACCATATAGATAGATGTCCCTCAAGCAAAAAAAGAAGGACAATGAATTAACACCCAATTATTATGGCTCCTATAAGGTGTTGCAAAGGATTGACAATATGGTGTACAAATTGGAGTTACCCCCATCTTCACATGTACATCTAGTCTTCCATGTTTCTTGCTTAAAGAAGGTAATCAGTGACAAGTATCTAGTCCAAAATAGTTTACCATAGATTAATGAAGAAGGAAAAATCATACTAAAACCATAAACAATCCTTGAAACAAGGACTAAGCGACTGCGAAATCGAGCAATTACTGAGTACCTCATAAAATGGAAGAACCTACCAGTGGAATGGGCGACATTGGAATATGAGTTCTTCATGCAGAAACACCTATAGTTTGTCAATTCTTGAGGACAACACTTGTTTGAAGGGTAGGGGCATGTTAATCCCTAGGAAAAGCCCCATGTTAAGTATATAACCCCAAATTAAGCCTTATATACTGAATTATTACATTTCTAGTGTTATATTTTTATGTAGGCTAGAACCCTTCATTGTAATTGTAACCTTTGTCTCATATATATATACCAATAAGACCTAGTCTTAGGAGAATCTCATCTTGTCTTCTGAATTGGATATATTGTAAAAGGAGGTTTCCCCCTCGAAGTGGACTGTATTAATAGACTTTTTATCATTTTTAAGGCGTTGGATCATAAAAAAATATAATAAGTCCAAGGAACAATATATCATCATTTGAAATGTACAAATATATGTCTGCTCATTTGCATCACTATATATAAGAGTACAAAATTGTGGAATATTGATAAAATTTAATCAAATCTCCATTAAATTACAATAAAGGAAATTTCTATATGAAGGAAATTTATAGGAAAATAAATATGTACAAAGAAGTTTCTAGAAAAGTACATATATATGTATGCAATAAATAAAAATATACAATCAAACATAATAGTCCATAAAACTATGAATCGTTACAATTTATGGGGCTTGATGACTCCTTGCTTCTCTAGGAAAATTCAAATTGTTTAACTCAATTTAAAGAATTTGTTGATTTAGAAAGATGAATATGTTTTCTTTCTGAAATGCAACAAGAGAAAACCAAAAAACTAAATATCATGTCATCCAAAAAAAACATACAAAATCCCTTAAATGACACAATACAACTAGTTAAAGTTTTTTAATGCATACACATTAATCCAATCCATTGTACCAATGAAAGAAAGCTTTAGTTAAAACCAACATATTTAGAAGACATAAATTTTTCATAATTTTCTTCAATAATCGTTATGTTGTTACACTCTCAAAAACAATAGTATCACTACAAACAAATCAACTAAACTTCTTATTTTAATAAAAAATTCAACACCATTTCTATGATAGATTACACTTCACCATTCTCATAGAATCCAGAGAAAATACTCCCAACACAAAAAACAATTATGCAGAGTGTAGAATGAAAGAATTCAAACATACTACATCTAGTACCAGGGTGTGAAACACAACCCACCCATAGATACGTGTTGTATTTTTCCCAATCTGTAACCCTTAATTTTTCTTAAAAATATTTGTATACAACTCACCAAACAAATAATCACTCATGCCAACCATTACATTTAAAATATTCAATGAATAAACAATTTTGATGAGTATTATCTTCAACACCTCCATCGACATGCATATGTTCTTGACAATATAAAAAATGTGTTATACCAAATTTATTTTTCATCATCCTTTGTACTATAGTACTTGTGAAATCCTCCATTGTTTGACCAACATATACACTTTGGTAGCCCACATTCATGTTGCAGGATTCTTAAGAGAAAAAAGAAATTTCAGGTGGCACATGGCATCAATACTGCTCTAATACGTACCATAACTTAGATAATATGCAAAATGGGAACAATGGACCATATGATTTTATTAATAACACCATTTACATTTACTTCAGTATTAACCTAAGAATCCATTTTTATCACTAGTAACATATAATGTAACACTGTAAAGACATCAGATTCAAACAATATTAGAAGTTACAAAGGGAATATAAGTTGAACATTTTCAAAGTGTAAGATAAACTTAAGGCATCAAGGATAATAAAGTTGAGATCATAATTACATTAACTGTAAACATTGTTTTCCATCACACATGTAAAACCTATAATATCAGCATTATAACACCATTAAAGGAAAAATACATTAAGTGTTACAAACAAAATATAAGTTCATCATTTCCAAAAAGCAAGTTTAATAGAAACTCAAGACATGACATAAATAAAATAGATGTAATATCCTTTTTTTCTAACCCCTAAGATACATTATGGTAAATAATAAATATATTGTAATAACGTGGTTAGCGAAATCGATATTCATAGTGTATGCCCGAGGAAAAACATGTTTTTTCCTAAGGAAATACATAAAAGAAGTACCCTATTGGGTATTTCAAAGCTAATTATGTCTCCTACTAACTATAGGAAAGAAAATACATAACCTTGCCTTAGCGAGGAGATACCGATCTAAAGAGCAGGCATTCAGAGCCATTATTTGGCCTCGAGAGGGATAGATCTTGGGAATAAAATTGAAGGGTGATCACTTACCATCATGTGTCTTGCGGAGCTATCCCCCTTCTTGAAAAAGATGAACACAAGTCATATCCTTGAGCAAGAATATTTAATTCATAGCTAGAAATATTTAGGAAAGACCCATGTGAGAAAACATCCATTAAACACAGAATTGACTAAAGGATTTGGTTCCTTCGAGGTTATGCAAAAGTATCCATGATAAATATGAATTATCTAAAGGAAAGGAAATTATCCATCTTACCCTAAGGGCATCATTGTTATTACTGTTGGCAAATGTTTAACAGATAGCGTATGCTTGTCATTGATGGCAAGTACAGCAACGATGATGGCTTGAGTATAGCAGCGATAATCAATAGGAAAAGAGAAGACAAGTCCAGGAAGATCGAATGATTGAAGGCCCGAGAAGCATTGCTAATCATTGGATCCCATCCAAAATTCCCGACTGAACCTAAACCTTTAGATTTGAATAAAGACAAGAAGCGCGTGCAGAAGAGGAGAATATATCTCAGGCGTTAGATCTGAGTGCAGGATCCGACCACCGTTGGATCAGGGAAAACCTGCACGGAGTTTAAAGTGTCAGGGTTTCGAGGATCGCGAGTTGAAGTTGTCAAAGAACATTGACAACGAGAATGCCGATTTCACGATATGTGAAATCGTGATATAATCTGAGCCATCAGATTAAGATTGAATTTGAACCATTGATGGAGAGGCATCGGGGATCAGGACTTTGAAATGACAAAGTCACTTGACATCAGGAATGCCGATTTTGCGATATGAGAAATCGTGATGTAATCTGAGCTGTCAGATCAAGATGTGATCTAGACCATCGATCCAACTCACGACAGCAGACCACGTCAGAGTGACACATGGCACACCTAGGTAATGACAGGTGTCAGTTAGATTCAACACTTCAGGCACATGTAAGCCACGAATCAGAGTGACACGTGGCAGTATTTAACATGTGTCAATCCACGTGTGACGTCATCTCGGAGTTTCACGGATCATGACTTGGAGAGTCGAGATGATTCATCTCCAGATCCACGAGATGCGAGATCGCGATTTAATCAAGGACCGTTGGATCAAGAGGATGCGTGGTGAAAGATCAGAGCACTATAAAGCTCCATCTTGGAGCTTCGCCTATCACGACTTGGAGTGACTAGAACCTCCAACTAAGAAATCATGAGATGCGAGTTCATGATGAGATCTAGACCGTAGAATCATCGAGATCGTGGACCGTTGATATCAGCTCCATCTCAGAGTTTCACGAATCGCAATATGGAGAGACAAAAGAAACAAAGCAGAACTTGCGATATGAGAAATCGCGAAATCATGATACAATCGTAGCTGTCGAATCAAGACCAGATCTAAACCATGGAATCATGGGACATGTGGAAAGTGACCAAAATTTCGCTGACTTGGGGTCAACGGAGCAAAGTGCCGAAATGACGAAT
>JASDQU010011504.1:96350-112986 GCA_032191745.1 Picea mariana | reverse complement strand
ACTATTATAAAGAGTTCTTGATATTTTCTTTTTCCTCTAATGAAACTATTGTTGTTGTATTGTTGCAGAGAAAATAAGATGGATATGAACAACCCATTTCCTTTTTCAGTAAATGGATATGAATAACCCAAAGGATGCATAGGGCCATAGAGCCTAGCTAGGGCCATTGGGGTTAGAGAGAACGATGTCAAAATTCATGGAGGTGGTGAGGGTTATACTCACACTACATGAGAGATATGATGTGGAATTTTGATGCCTATTGTAGTCACACCATGAAGGGTGACTCATATACTAGTTGTAGTGCAGTGACCCATATCATGATGAGTGCAACAATTTGAAGGATAGGGGGAGCATACGGAGGTTGAAAATGGTATTATTTAAAGGAAGGTGAGTTAGGAAGGAAGTAAACCCCATTGAATGACATGATTTGATGCATGGTTGTGTGTTCTTACTGCATATTACGTATCCATGAATATAATCAAGAGAATGTAGAACTATAAACTTCACTATTCTTGTTTAGTAGTGCAAGTGTGAGGTTTACTTATGATGGTCACACTAGTAAATCCCTCATCTATTCAATAGTACTAGTGTATTATTCATAATATTTTTGGGTTATGGTTATGCATATCAAGTTAAAAAAAAATAGTTGTTTTCATTAAAAAACAAGAAAATTATAATTTATTTATATAAAAATGAACGAAACAAATTATACAGACATTTTGACTTGTACCAATAAAATTCATCTAACATGATTCTTATATGTCAAACTGCACAAATCATATTCAAAATTCCTTGGTCATTACAAAATGAAAAGTCCATACTCAAGATCAATCCACGAGTAGAAATCTCAAATATTGCACTTTTTTAATGCCTAACCAAAGAATTGCACAATAACAAGTAAAGATAAAATTATAAACATATGTGATAACATATGTGATAACATATCTTATTTCCCTTTGAAAAAAATTGATAAATTTAATTGAAATTGATAACTATTGGAAAAGGTAACATCCATATCTAACAAAATAGTCCATTGACCAAATCATCACTATAATCTTCTTCATTGCCTATATGCTTCATTACAAAAGGTAATGCGATAAACTTGAGAATTAAAACAATGAAATAGGACCAATAATATCATCAACATTTTGAATTTGCCAAATGAAAATAAAAGACATAAAAAATATCTTAATCATTAAGAATCACTTCATAGGTCTTCTAAGTCATCATGTTCACATATTCATCAATCTCATCTATATGATTTTGTACTTCCCACAAATCTTTCTTCCTTAAAAATTTGATGACGAATAGATTCATTATTAATGTCACTAAATCCACACATTACATCCACCAAATGAAAATAAAAGATATAAAAAAATATCTTAATTATTAAAAATCACCTCATAGAACATATAGATGTTCTAAGTCATTATATTCACATATTCATCAATCTCATCTATATGATTTTGTGCTTCCCTCAACCCTTTCTTCCTTAAAAATTTGATGACGAACAGATTCATTATTAATGTCACTAAATCCACACATTACAACAACACTATAAGATAATGTTAGTAGAGTTTGATGATATGACATCTGTGGAGTCGTTTGTAGTTTAGTTTTTGTAAATTACATGGTGTCCTTTACACATTTTTAACTTTAGAAGGGATGCTATCACAACTTGCTATTATTTACAACTTTTTGAAAGGAATTGGTATTCTAAACCATACTTCATAAAACCATTTATGCCAACCACAATTAATTAATAGGTTATTATTAAAGCGCAATTAATTAATAGGTTATTATTAAAGTATTGGATACCAGTGCTTTTGTTTGCCATTCATTTTTTAAATATGTAATATCAAAAAATGTCACGTCACTCTAGCCTCTACATTGTAATGGATGTTGTTTGATATATATGAGCAAGTGCTTGCTCACGTTCTTATCCAATCGACTCTAATATCGATGCAAATGCAAGGACGAGCAAAGTTACCTTGTCTCTTTCGGCCAAAGTTACAAATCTAGCTTATTCTCTTTTAGAACGAAGCTTGAGCTGGTGCCCTTCTTTTCAACGATATCGGTTGCTACAAATAACCATCTAATGCCAAAACATAATGAAATGTTTTGGAAACATGGAAAAGTTGTAGACCCCACCACATTATAAAAAAAAATCTTAGAAATTGGGATGTAAACATTTTATGTCTATTGTAAATGGATTTGTAATTAACCATTCCTTCCATTTCAAAAATAAACCACTAATCTAATTTTAAAAACGATGAATGGAAAGATAATGTTCTCAAGGCTTTCGTGAACCTCAACTAAAAAGATATAATTATTTGCATTTATATGATCTAATATATTCAAATTCTCAATTGAACCTCTTATAAATTCTATTTATTAATAGACAAAATGAATTACAAATTCTATACGTAAAATAGTGATTTAGAATTTGATTTATATAAAAAAGGCTATAATCATAATAGAAGAAAAAATTAACTATAGAAAGTAACCATGAAATTATCTAAGCTCTCCAAACATACAACTCTCCAAACATACAAGAAGAAATTATAAAACAACAAACTCATTAGAAAGAAAAAAAATAAAAAGGATAAAAGAACTATAGGAAGAATAAAGGAGGGAGAAAAGTTTACATTAGATGAGAAGAAGAATATCCATAGGAGTGGTTCATTTTCATATGATCAAATAGCTAAAACTGTAGCTCCTATGGGAGGGGTAAAGAAAAACCTTAACCTTAGCAAGTTAAAGACAAGGAGATAAGAAAGATTAAGATGAAAATGAAATGAAATTTTGAAAAATATAAGAGTTTTTGAGCTTGAAATGTGATTTTGTTTATTTTAAAGTTATTAGAAATAATTCATTTTAATTTTAAAAATGATTTTATTTATTTTATTATTATAAAATAATTGGAAATAATTTAAAAGTAAACAAATTATTTCTCATATCATTTAGTTAAAAATTAAAAACAGTTTGTATTTGAATTTTAGTTTTATTAAAAAAAAAAAAATCAAACTAAAATCAAGATTTATTGTCGCTGAAAAAAAGTTACTTGATCATATTTCTTAATTTAATTTCAATTCCATTTTATTATTATGAAAGTTTAGAAAGAAATTACAATATAGAGTTTCCATTCTCATATTTTCTTTTTCTTTTTCTTAAAGATACACTTAAAATGATCTTATTTGAAAGGGATATTTCTTAAAAAAGGATTTTAGGAAAATAAACCAATATAGCATTTTCAAGTCCCATGGGTTGTTATTTAAGGTTTGATAATAAATGATTAATCGTCTCATAATAAACGATTAACCATGAGAACTTATAATGGTGTATACATCTTAAACATAATCTTATTAATGTTATTTGTCAAGCCTTAGATGATGTGACATTTTTAGGATAAGTGGGTTCCAAAATGATTAGTGAGATTTGTTAGCACTAGAAGTTGTTCTTAGACTGCTTTAAGAACAAACCTAATACCCATCAGAATTTGAAAAATTAAATCAATTTAAATTGGGTGGATCAACAAGAAAGAACAAGGAATAGGGCAATAGTCTTACTGTAGATCAGTGATCTACCATTGGGCATGTAGTCAAAACCACTATGTAGATTAAAGGAAATCAAGATAAATCATCTGGTTAATAGCTTATATGATGATGATCAGAAGAAAGGAAAGTGAACAAAAATAAGAATGTCTACTAAAAAGAGATCCTCTCTACAGAATAGATTGAAAAATGCTTGAACAAAAACAATGATTAACATGCCAGCTACAATAGATCAATTGTTGCTCAAGAATCCATTAATCAAAGGCACCCTTTGAGCCTCAAAACCTGCAATATATTCAAGCAAGAAGATAACAAAAGAAATGGAAAACAAGAAGAAAATCTGAGATATCTCTCTCATGAATCTTTAAAGGAAGAAAAATATGATTACAAACACACCCCCGGGCTTACAAATAAGCAACAAAACTGCTCATCAAACCCTCTCCTCTCTTGGATCATGAATCCCACCCTTTCCTTATCAAAATCCCCTTCATATATAGTGAATGATCTTTATCTACCCTAAGGAGGTTGAAACCAAGGAGTTACATAGGATCCTCGTACATTTAGGAGTCTGTTACAAAATATTCCAACAAAAACATAACAAATTCCTATTTTTTTGTATCTTGTCTATTGTGATAAATTCCTTTTGAAATAGGTCATGCTGCCTGATCTGGTGATAGAACACATGTCCCTCATGTCCAAATACCTCATAGGAAACCATTATGACCTTCCTTGACATCTGTCAGCCCTCACATAGCTCGGATTTATCAAAATGTTAGAGTTTGCAACACCTTTAACAACATGCGCTGTGAACTTTCCCGTAGGTGATTATTTCAAACGTTTTTCCAAACTCTAAATTGGGTCAAGTTGATTCTTTTTCAGCAATGAAATTGCAATATGGTGCTTCTCCACACCAAATTTCAAAAGAACCCAGATAGGGATTCAAAATTTATGATGAAAACATCAAAGAAAGATGCTATAGGAAATTAGTTCGTAGCACCAGTGAATCCAAGCATTGTGAACTTTCCTGTAGAATCCTATTTACTTACAAAAAGATTCCAACTTTTAAAACTTGTGCCAGACTGGTGCCAACCTCCCCTCCAACTCCTTCGGGGTTGATGTGACCTCCCAGTCTAGGATCATTCAAGTCATCGAACCAACTGGTTCATCGGGCTCTTGATGGAACTGATTTAACTTGACACATGCCCTTTTTCTTCCTCGGCACCCACTATGAGACACCTGCGAACCCTCTCCTTGCATTTTTAACTCTTACGCCAACATTCGCTAGCTCTCAATGCTAAGCTCCTACCTTGATGTGACCACGAGCTCTATCTATGGGCCAAATCCCTTCGCGACCCCGCGCTTTGGGNGATATACAAATTGGTGAATTCCTTGGGACTAGATCTGCAATCCACATTTCTCTGGCGATTAATGACTATGATCACTTCGCGAGTTCGGACTTCGTGATTCCTTCTCTTAGGTATTCCCTCCTAGACTTTTCTGAACTACATAGATCTCTACCACATGTCCTCTGGATCCAATGATCCACAATGAAATCACTCTTTACGACTTTGCGGAGATCTTTGTTTTCTCTCAGAAAAACTTCTGAAGCTCCTATTCCAGAACTTCTCGATGTTCTGCAACCTGTCTCTTCCCCGACGATGGATAATTTCATTGTCTTCAGGACTTCGACAACTCCTCGACTCTTTTGCACACTTAGTGAAAATTTCCTTTCGGTACTTAGAGTTTTCTCGAAATACCTTTTGCACTCCTTGTAGAGGACTATACAACTTTCCTTCTGCGACTTTGCTCGACTTGAAAACCTTCGAGGTTCCCAGTTCCTCTGCAAGTTTCTCTTGCCCTTCTAGAAGTTTCTCGCCCTTCTTCCTAAGCTTGTAAGGTGAAATTACGACACCGTAGGTGCAATCCTTATGTTTGGCTAAGTTCTTCAACGACTTCCCCCTTAGCCTTACGGAAAGGTTTAAGGCATCTACTTTCCTTTGTTGATGCACTTCTTGCAAAACCTTCCTTAATCAGAATGTTCAGCAATTCTAGGACTCTCCAACACCTCCAACCGTGTTGTTTTTGTTCTTGCTCACACTAGCTTGATGCCCTCCTAAAAGAGTGTTTTAGAGTGTTGAGTAACTCTGAACTGTGCTTCTCCCTACACAGTCTATCTTTCGAAGGTACTTAACTGCCTTGAATTTTCTCCCTGAGCCTGTAAATTAATCTGGTGTACCCTCCTGGCAGCTTCTCTTCTTACTCCACTGAGTTCAGAAACACACTCCTTGCATCGGCTTACAGAGTCTCCCTACTCTGTTGCACATTCCTTGAGCTTATCCTAGAGAACCAGACTTAACTCAACATACTCTCGGATATAAAACAATATATCTATCCCTGCAAATGATTTCTAACATTCATCTACAATTCAAATGCATGCAAATGACATTCATAACACAACATCCATTGAACAGAAAGATAAATTAAGAAAAATTGTCATTTAATATTAATGATGGAATGCTAAATTACAATGGTGGAGTATGAGATACAACTGAGTCTCGACTCTCTGTACTTCCCCCTACAACCTACAGCCAACTCAACCAACCTAACCAACCTCTACTTTGCTTACAATACAAAAATTTATACAAGAGCGACTCTATGAGCTTCCCTCGTAAGCTAAACTAGTGGTGTCAAATCACCATTCAAACACCTATCTAATGGACATATTACAATGATGGATATCTTCTCCAAATAGGATGAATATCCCTTCTGTCATCAGCCTATTAATGGAGACCTTATCTCCAGCTTGTGCAAAAGCACGATTTGGCTCTTCTAGCTTGTCTTCAATTAATGCCTGGATCACGCCTTGGATTCTCAAGGAAAAAATGAGAGGGTGATGCCTCTCCTTCCTTAATTGTGCACCACGCATGTTAATTAGTTGGCGTGTGCTAAGGTGGAGCGATTCTCCTACATCACAGAAGTAGGGTAAGCCTTCCAAAAATTATACAAAATCCTTACAACCTGAAGTAACTTTGGAAAAAACATATGGAGATGCTAAGTTTAGCTCAAAATCCAAAATCATCATTTATTGTTGTAACTGCATGAAAAAGGTAAATCATGACAAATTGTGTTGAAGTGAAATTTTATCATGTATTCATATTTTGGTTCTGGTACTCCTTCTAGTAGACACCTTATCCAACATATCTAAGTTCCTTTTTGCTACTTTCTCTCTGAAGGGGTGCAACTCTGCTTTTAATTTCTTGATCTTGGCTTGACAAGTTCTCTTTTGCTTATATACATTCTTGAGTTTCCTGTGAAGGGGAAAAGACCTCTTAACCATGAACCTTTCTTTATCAATTTCATTCTTATATAGATATAACATCTCCTTTAGCTTGATTCGGGACTCCAAATCTTCCTTTTTCAACTTGTCAATTTCAAGTTTTTGCATCCTTAAGTTGCGTCTTGAGTCTTTTGAAAGTAGGGTATGATAAGAGGGACAACAATTCAATATGAGTGAAGCTACAGATAGGAAAATAGAGACAACTCTATGTAAACAAAGGGTTTGCAGCTCCAACAATGCGTTCACGACGCCAACAACCAGTTTGCATAGCCAGTCTGCAGGGCAATTGAACTAGGCTTTATGAAGGACATGCAAGATTTTTCATGTTTGAGAGGGAACACATAATGACTGGTTAAAATGTGGGCCTTAGACAGATTTCAAATTTGACAAGGGTTTGATCAATCAAAAGACAGAGGGTTGGCAACACAGGATTATAATGGACAATTTGCAGTGCATAATGGGAAGTGGGTAATATTGTTGTTGCAAGAGGAAACTGTAGGATGACCCTGTGAGATAACAATCTTGAACAATGACTAGGGTTTAGAACACCAGAACTATGAGTTTTAATGGTGCAGAGAGTTAGCAACACATGAACATTTGATAGTTTGCAGCGCCAACAATACACATTAACTTTACATTCTCAATCAACCATTTAAGCAACATGCAATCATAAAAGGGATACCTTGTACATCTTATTTGCTAACCAAATTAATATAAAACTATGAAGGAATTTTCAACTATAACTAATAACATGAATATAGATTTGATATGAAAGTATAATCTTTATTATTCATATGGTTAATAATTGTGGGAATTTTTTTATCATAATGATCGAGGAGATAAAGCCACCCCATTGTATAATACATGAACTAAGATTAAAATCATATACAAGTGTTAAAAGAATTGAGGAACGATAAAGGGAAATCTAAATACCCACTAAGGCAAATCTAAATACCCACTCCATCGTGTATAGCATATGAAGATCAATAGTATGATGCAAGTATAATGGATTTTTGAGTTTCACTAATATAACATAAGGGTTAAGGGTTATTGGTGAAACATTAAGAAAAGTATCTTGTCATATTATATTGAGTGAAGAACCCTATAGGATTTATGAGTATGCTTGATATGAACAATCAAATGTCTCTAAGATTCTTCACCTAAAAAAGAATATTACTTACAAGAAATTAAAAAAGAATATTACTTACACGAAACACGAGTGTACCATATGCTCTTCATGATCACTCTTCAATTTATGGGGATAACACTTCAAATTATCGGGATAACAAAGTGCAGAAGCCCATTTTTAAATATTTTAATCGTTTATAAGAGAAAATAAATTAATTACTCATAATAGGTTTTATATAAAGTATACCTTTGGATAATGTATTAAGACTTCATACGAATACTCTTGGATGATATATCATGAAAATGGTTTAATTAATAAAATGTATGGTCTCAATAAGCGCAAGAAAATAATGTTGATGAAGTATGCACTTATGGATTCATGTTATTGTTTACTAGTATGAAGTAAATTATGTGATTAAGATATTTGTTGATTTATGTAATATTTATTTTTATTAGGAGGGTATTATCACACCTTTTATGGGTTCAAAAGAATTATTGATGCTTTAGAAACAAATATTTACACTTGTCTCATTGGACATTTGTTAGTTACATCTGCATGCCAGTTGTATGGAATGTATCTGATTAGTGATCATCTCAATTTATAAATGGATCCATCAATCTAATAATATACATATAATAAAAAATGCCTCTACGAATTATTACTTTCCATTTATGAATCCAGAAAATGGTGGGGGAATAATTAGTTTTTTAACTATGGCTACTTACATTTGCAAATGGAAAATGTGTAAAGTTCTTAGTAATCACATGTTAAGCTATAAAATGTACATGCGAAGTATGGAACCAAGAACTAAACTCTAATACGCACAAGTGGCCTTTAAATCAAGGATGAGGTAAAACAATATGAAACATTACCTTCTAATCATTGTGGAATAATCATGGAACAATAACACATGGGAAATTGCTAAAAGTAAGTGGAAAAATATCTTTCTTAAAGATTTTCATAAATGGATTGAACAATATAAATAATATTAAGGGAAATAGTGAGGATTATAATGATGACTTATATAATATGAATGTTGAGATTAAGTTATACGGTGTCATGCTATGTATCTTCTATCTTTTAGGTATTTCATTTTCTTTGAAGTAGCATGATTCTTGTATGCATATAATGACTTAGTTGGTTTATGTGAAGTTGTGATGGGTATATGTTTTTATTGTCAAATATCAAAGGGGAACAACTTACTATATTGAAATTTATTGAAATTTATCTTGTTTGGGCAAAGAGAATTTGAGAACTCAACACTATGGAAAACATTTTCATCCCAATGTTCTTCTCAAAGATCAAGAATTTGATCAAACTGTTTTGGTTAATCACAAGAATGTTTAATAACTTATCATTAATCACTACTTATAACTATTATAATTTTTAATATTTCTCCTATAATAACATAAGTAAAATAACATTATTTTCATGTTAAGGAGTGACGTTCCTTACACTCACATTATTTTCATGAAAATTACTATGAAAATAGATTTCATTATTATTCTATCACATAATAGCATGCATGTGTTTTATCATATAATAGCATGCATGTGTTTTTAAGTAGAATTATTATTCCATCATAAGCTCACATCAAGAAAGCTATTTGTTCAATGACTATCTAGGATGAATAATGTAGTGATGATTAATATAAGATATGGTTAAGGAGTTACTGAGCCTTTTATTATATGTAGTGTTGCAAACGAAAAATGATTGTAAATAAGGAATGTAAGTGAATCATGAATATGATATTGTAATCTATAGGTAAATTATGTGTTTTTTTTGAAGACACTAATTTTGTTCTTAAGTTTATGATTTCATTTGTGAAATAAAACTTGATGATTTGAAAGAATTGTAGTAGTTTAGGGCAATGTCCACTTTGATATCTCCTCTTACAAAGTATACTCACCATTTTCTTACATAATTTTGAAGATTATAATTGAATATATGAGGTATAACAACGTATGGTATAACATGCTTTGTCAATGATTTTTGTGAGCCCATAACCCACAAAGTGATCTAGTTGTATAATGGGTTTGTAATAAATTTTAGGTATGACAACCCTATTGAAATTATTGTCATAAAAAATCATATGAGATATTAGTATTATTGGGTATAGATGCATTCTATTTAAGGGAAGTGAGGTTAAGTTTCTAGGTTAATAAAAATTAGAGGAATTCTATTGATGAGCTCATATTTTTTATATTAGGGGTAAATAACTAGAAATGAGTCATTTATATGTGCATGACAATAAACTTGAATGATGTTAATAGCTACTGAAGAATTTATGTGAAAATATTTACATACTATTGGGTATAATCATCTCGGGGATGAGTTAATCGAGTGAGGTGATGTAACATTAGAACCTTGGGAAAGGATTAAAATAGGTATAAGGATTAAAAACAATGCATCCAGATAATGATTTAATGGTCAACATATTTAGAATATCACTTGGAATATCATTATCATCATTTCTTGGACCATTCGTAACAAACTTAAAATATGGATAATAGGATTCAATATCTACTAAAATTAAGGTACTTCTCATAAAAAAAGGTAATACCTTGATAGTAAGCCTCAAAGATTTTGGTAAATGAATCTTGGCTAAAGAGTGTATTTCATGATGTTTTGGACAATTCATAATGACTTAAGAATTAGCATGTGTTAGTTCAATATTACTCGTGTTGGCAATTAGAAGTTGTTAAGTATTGACCTATATGTAAGGATGATATTATGTTACATATGGCATCATGCAATTTTTAACATACGTTTTTATGCTAGCTCATTGGGTGACAAAGTAGAAAGGACCTAATCCATGCTATAACTTCAAGATGAAGCTTGTTGAAGGGGGGTAAATGTAATTTTATAATCCAATGCCTTAAAAAATGAAAAAAAGTCAATGAATATAGTCACTTCGAGGGGGAAACATCCTTTTACAATATATCCAATTCATAATACAATATGAGATGAGATAATATGATCCTAAGAGTAGATCTCCTTGGTCTATATATAGGAGACAAAGGGTACAATTATGATTAAAGGGTGCAATGAAGGTTTCTATCTGATATACCATTATAACACTATAAATGTAATAATTCAATATCTAGGGCTTAATAAGGGGTTTTACACATAACATGAGACTTTTTCTATGTCTTAACGTGCCCCTCCATTTCAAACAAGTTTTTTCCTCAACACTTGACTAACAACAGGTGTTTCTATATGAAGAACTCATCTTCCCATGAAGCCTCTTCCACTAGTAGGTTCTTATGTTTGATGAGGTACTATGTAATTCCTCAATTTCTTAATAGCTTAATCCTTGTTTCAAGGATTGTTTATGGTCCTAGTATGATTTTTCTTCTTCATTAATCTATGGTAGAAAATTTTGAACTAGGATATTGTTGTCAATTACCTTCCTTAATAAAGAAACATGGAATACTTGATGTACACGTGAAGATGGAGGCAACTCCAATTTGGAATCCATACTCGCAATCCTTTGAAAAACCTTACAGGGGCCATAATATTTGGGTGATAATTTATTGTCCTTATTTTGTTTCTTGAGGGACATCTATTTATATGGTTGAATCCTCAGAAATACCCAATACCTCACTTGAAATTCCCTTTCACTGCAATTTTTATCTACCTGTTGTTTCATCCTAATTTGTGCCATAACCAAGTTGTTGTTCAATAGTTTGAGAACCTTTTGTTGGCTCCCTACATGGTCCTCCACTGGTTGAACATTTGTATTACCTTTCATAGATGATGTAATGGATGGAGGATGATATCGATAAAGTGCCAGAAATGTGGAAATTTTTGATGAAGTATGGAAGGATGGGTTGTACCACCATTCTTCCAAGGGAAACTGCTTGACCCATTGTCTCTATTTATCAGATAGAAAGAAATGAAGATATAATTCTAGACATTTTTTCACAATATTAGTTTTCCCATCAGACTATGGGTGGTAAGGTGAGATGCAAACCAATTAAGTACCCAAACAAAAAAATAATTTAGTCCAAAAAGTTCCATTGAAAATTTGATCTGTATCACATACAATAATCTTGGCGACTCCATGTAGATTTTGAACTGTTTCCATGAATGTTATGGCTACTATACTTAGTTTAAAAGGATGAGAAAGAAACAAAAAATGGGCATATTTTTTCGGTCGATCCAATAATACCATGATGGAATTATTTCCTTCGGATTTGGGAAAATTTCTAATAAAATCCATTGAAACTTCTTCCCAAAGTTGAATTTGTATAAATAATGGTTGTAGGAGGCATGACATCTTGATTTTCTCTCTCTTATTATGTTGGCATACCAAACATTTAAACACAAAATTTTGAACATCAGTTTTAAGACCTTCCCAAAAAATATCCTTATTAATCACGTGGTATGTTTTCAAGAATATTGAATGTCCTCTTATAGGAGAATCATGTTATTCCAGAAGGACCTTATGTATGAATTAGGAATTATTACATAAATGTAGGTGATCAAGATACCATACAAAATCATTCTTCCATTCAAAATTTTCTAATGAAATGGGGTCCTCATGAAGTTGTTGAATGATCTTGCATACCTCTTGATCTTGCTTCCATTTTATCCTTGATTCTTCCATAAAATAAGATTGAGGAGTAGAAATACCACATGGTGAACCTTCTGTTTCTTCTTCGTTCCTTTAAAGGGCATCTGAAACAATATTATGTTTTCCTTTTTTGTAGATAATTTCAAAGTCATAACCTAGAATCTTTGTAACCAATTTTTTTTTATTTTCTGATGATAATCATTTCTCCAAGAAGTACTTATAACTATCATGTTTTGCTTTTACTTTGAAGTGTCTTCCTATTATGTATGGGTGCCATTTCGGAATTGTATGTAGTATGGACAACATTTATTTTTCATTAATGGGTTTGAATAAAATTTTTACTATAAGTTGGTTTATGTCAAAGGCAATGGCCCTTCCTTGTTGCATTAAAATTGTTCCAATTCCATGGACTAAGGCATCACACTCCACAATAAATGTTTTTGTAAATTTAAGTGTGGTTAGGACGTGATTTCTACACATAGACTCCTTAAGTTTTTCAAAATCTTTGGTTGCTTCTTTTGTCCAAGAAAATTCTTTCTTAATTAATAATGTTGTTAGAGGTGTTGTTATTTAACCATAGTTGTTGAAAAACTTGCAGTAATAGAATTTGAATCCAGAGAATACTCTAATTTTATTCAAGTTTTTGGGAATTGTCCATTCCCTCATAGGTTTAATTTTTTTAGGGTACACTTTTAAACCTTCATGAAATACAATACGACTCAAATATTCCACTTATTGAACCCCAAAGGAACACTTGGAAGGATTTTGATAATGTTTTTTCTCTTCCAATAGTTTTAATACTTTATCAACATGTTGTACATTCTCTTCCCAAGATTTGTTGTAGATTAGTGTGTCATAAAAAAATACTAACGCAATTTTTCTAAGGAAGGGCTTGAAGATAGAATTCATCATGATTTTAAATGTTGAAGTTGCATTAGTAAGTCAAAATGACATAACCAAAATCTCATAATTACCTTCATGTGTTCTAAAAGTTTTTTTAGGAATTTCTTCCTACCTCATTATGATTTGATGACATATCAAACAAAGATCCAACCTAGGAAATAATTTTTCTCCATGCAATTGATCTTATAATTCATCAATGAAAAGAATAGGAAGCTTCTCTTTGATGGCCATTTTGTTGAGTTTTCTATAATGTAGACACATACACCATGAACCATCCTCTTTAGTAATCATCACCACTAGTGAAGATAAACAACTTTGGTTAGGTTGAATGATGTTGACCTCTAACCTTTCCTGGATCATGCACTAAATATCACTCTTCTATGCATATGGATATCTATAAGTCCTAATATTATGTGGTACACTTCCTAATTGCAAATGAATAGCATGGTCATGATCTCGAGCAGGTGGAATACCATTAGGAATTTCACCAAATTCCTTGCAATGATTGTTAATAACTATTTGGAGGTATAATAGAGCAAAGGATATAGATGTTTTAACATCAAGTGAACACAATTGTGTAGTTAAACCCATGGGTTCCATTTTTGAGTAATTTTGTCATGCTATTAGAGATTATCACTTTTGGAGGGTTTCCCTTCCTTTTTTCGTACAACTTTTGAGTAAGTTGTGTATCATTTCCATGTGCGGAAAATCTCATGAAAAGATATTGAAAAATAAGGGCCATTGTTCCCAGTGATTTTAACCATTGGACCCCTAATACAACATCAACATGTCCCATTTGGATGGAAATCATGGGCTTATCCCAAAAATACTTCTCCATAATGAGATTAATACTATAGAATTTCCTTGAACAATTTATTGTACCTCCATATACAATCATTACTTAAAACATTGGTGTGGGATATACAAATAAATTGATATCTTTTGCTAAATTTTTATTGATGAAATTATGGATGCTACCAAAATCAATCAATATTGTTACCTTTTTCTTTTTGATGTATCCTTGTATATTGAGGGTTTGTGGAATACTGATTCTATCCAATGCATGACAAGATATTTTTGGAGTAGTCTCTTCTAGATATTGATCTTATGTTGGTTCCAATTCTTGATCTTATTCCTCTCCATGATATATGTCGAGTAATTTCTTCTCACTTCATTTATGCCCCTTACTTTACTTTCTATCACAATTGAAACAAAGTCATTTTTCTCTTCTTCCATCCATTTGTTGAGGTGTCAACCTTTTCAGTTGAGTTATTCTTGTCTTATGAACCCCAAAAGAATCTCTACTTCATGTTTATGCTCCAATGGTATAAATGTGTGTATACTTATTGTTGGATTGAATATGATGGGCCAATTGCATAGATTCCATAATATTTATAGGATGTCTTAAGAAAATATCATGTTTAATGTCTTATTTTAATCCACCCATGTAAGATTCCAAGAAATGTTCATCACTTATGCCATCCAACCTTTTGTTCAATACTTGGAATTTTGAATCATAATCTTCAATATCACCTAAGTGTTTGGTTCTTTTCAATTCATTAAAGTCGTCATGTTCCCAAAATTTCCTATATTGTGTTTCTATGTATGTTGTAAATAAACCCCAAGTATAATGATAAAAATATAACTTCCTTTTATCTACCAATTTACACCATTGATATGGCTTTATCTCGAAGTTCAAAGTTTCTATATGAATGCTTTTACTATCATCCATAATATTATGTATTTCAAAATATTTATATATTTAGTTCACTAAGGTAAAGACCTTTGTTCCATCAAACTTATTTATTTCAATCTTGGGAAAATTGAATTTAGGACCCTCATCATAATTAACTCCACTAGTAGAGTTAAATCCACTTGAAAATTGCTTATTTATAGCAGGTTGTTCAACATGAATACTACCTTTATTTTCATGAGTCACAATGGTCACAAAGTCACTTTTAGGAAGCCTCCCATCTAAGGTTTGTAAAATCGAAATTTGCAATTCCTCCATCTTTTTATCCATCAATCGTTTCATGTCATTATTATTTTCATCCGAATTCTTTTGTATTTGATATTAGAATTGTATTTTAGGGTATTCCTGAGAATTTTTTAAATCCTCTGGCTTCAAAATACTAATACGCATTTTATCAACTTGGTTATTTAATTGGGTTAGCTCGTTTTCAAAATCTTCAATTTCTTCGAAAGTCATGTTTGTGTTTTTATGAGTACCAGTATTATTTATCGTGTAACCCTTTGGAATGTGAAAAAATAATAATTATTATATTTTTCCTCTTTATCAAAAATTTTGAATCACCAAAAACAAATATTGAAATAAACATTTATGCCAATTGTAAGTTACGTACCTTTCAAACCCTTAATTTAGAGTCTCTCCTCCTGTATGACCTTCCTTTTGATGTATTTATGAAATTTTGACCTTTCTGATTTTGAAAATTGGACATGTATTACTCATCTAAATCTTCTTTTCCATTTCAAAAGTCTAATCAAAATTTTGTGTGCCAAGTGAAAGTTATGGTAACTTTCCGAAACCTTGCAATTTTTGGACTTTTCTGGAGAGTGAATTTGTACATAATTCGACATGTCCAATGTTTAATAACTAATTTGGAAATTTGGACCACCCATAATAGGATATGTATTCTTATTATATTAAAATTTTCATCTTCTGAAACCTCCCAGAAAAAAAATTATAGCAAAAATCCCAAAAATTACTAGTTTGCAATTGGATTCAAGATGAGTCCAAAACCCTATCTTCCTGAGGCTATATCTCCAAAATTATAATGACCCAAAAGTTGAAATTTTTACCATGGATACCTTCATAGGTATTATAAATAATATCCATGTTTCATTTTCTATATCATCATAGAAAAAGAGTTATAGCAAAAATCCCAAGATGACTCATTTAAAACTGAATTCAGGATGAGTAAGAAACCCTATCTTCCATAGGCTATATCTCTGAAAATATAATGAGCCAGAAGTTGAAATTGGTACCACAGATACCTTAATATGTATTATAATTAACCTTCATGTTTCTGTGTCTCAACCGTCCCAAAAAAACATTATAGTGAAAATTCGAAGTTGACTTTCTTGGAGAAGAAAATCCCTAGGATTGATGTGTT
>JASDQU010011504.1:63070-89635 GCA_032191745.1 Picea mariana | reverse complement strand
AAATAAAATGGATAGTGTTGCATAGCTGCTGAGGAGGGGGGTTTTCCAAGGTATATCATGACACATAAGAGAGATGGTGAGGGGAACCAGAAATGGTTGAGATGACCCCCACCAGACCAGTAGATTACTAGATTTAAATTATCCAGACCTAGAATAATCCTCTGACCTAGAAATAAATCACCAGTCATGTTGGTGTTTTGGAAAGTCCTCCTCAAGAGTTAATGAGGAGATGGGAAGAGTACCTATCTGAAGGAATTCTAGACCTGACCACAAATTTGGGATTTAGACCCATGCAATCTTGTTGAGGAAGGAAAGAAAAGAAGGAATTTTTTTGGGTAGAGGGAATTGAGAAGAAGATGAGTCGGGAGACCACTTATTCTAAGAGAGGAGAGTGTGTGAAGCTCTATAGTTATGAAGAGAAATGAACAACAAGATTTCTTTGGGTGCAAGAAGTAGCTGACAGTGTTTTCAGTCCAAGCTGATAAACGGGGTTGCAAAGAATATTACAGACTCTGTTTCTTGGTAGAGAGAAAATCGTTTGGCTAAGTCCCTATGGGAGGACAAGAGTAACCTCTGTCCCTGACTTTCGCTAAACAAGAAAGAAGAGTCTCTCTTAGAGAATCATGGTCTAGCTAGGGGGTAACCAACGATAAATCCGTTCAGGAGTGGTTTTTCCTACAGTTGGGTGGAAAAGATCACCCCTCTCAACAGTTAATTCACTATCGTGCCATTTGATAAGTATTGATATACTTTGTGTATTAAAGTTGAAATGATGGTTGAATGTATGGGTCTATGATTAAAATTACATCGTTTCATTAATCATTAGAAATGCTTACTACTTTTCCTGTGAGTCTCGGTATTTTGCATGGTTTATGTTTTCCTCTACTTAGTAGTAGGAGATCTATTAGATATAGTATTTTAGAGTAGTTTAATAATAAGTTTATGATGTATGTACTTGATGGAATACCCTTAGGGAAATTTTCCCCAAGAAATGGTTTTGTATTATAAGGGTGCTATCCAGACTTCATTGAACACATCAATCATGTCTACCCCTCAATTCACCTTCACATGTCACCAAGTTTGATATCTGTGGAAGGAGGGTGCCCCTTTCAAACCATCAATCCATGTGACGGGGGGATCATTTACATGGACCTAACCAAACAATGGCTAAGGTTAGAGTGTGCATCCTCGAGGATTTCCAGGAAACCCATGTGACTAAGACCTTCGAACCCTTTTCTATGTCCAAAAGGAGCTAAGAATTTTCCTGGTTTCGAAGATTCAGGATGCTATAACCTTATAACTACAAAAACCCTTGAATGCTAGAGTCGTGAAGTGACGCAAGCCATAGATATGAGGGTATTCATAATTTTCTTTAACCATTGGATCTACGTCATGGTATACCCAACGTTGACCGCTTCAGGAGAACATAGGTGTCGTAGCACAAAACCCTTGAACATCGAAGTTATGAAGTAACACTAACCATAGATCTGAGGACCCTCGGATCCTTCCTGACCGTTTGATCTAAGTCGCAATTAGTCCATCTTTGACCACTCCGGGAGAATGGGAGTCTAGGAGAAAGGGAGTGTTAAGGGGGGAAAACCCCTGAATGTTGAACTCGCGAAGTGATGAGAACCATTGATCCAAGAATCACTCGGGATTCCCTTTGACCGTTGGATCTAGGTTGTGGTCATCCTGATGCTAACCACTCCGAGAGTAACAAGGAAGTCACACAACAGATTCCCTGAACGAAGAATTTGCGAAGCAACGCAGCCCGTATATCTATGGACCTACGTGGACACATCTCAACTGTGGGAGATAATGGGCATTGGAAGGTTTTCAGTCCAGAGTGACGTGGCATGCCAACGTCACCCAGGGTGATGTGGACCCACGTCCGATGTGCCATGTGTCACCTTTATTTGTGCTTTTCGCAAATACTATGTTCACATTAGAACGTGACGTGTGTCACTCAATGATGGGGCTATGTCTCACCTCTGCCCTTATCGCGTGTCATTCCTCTTGTGCATGAGTGCACAACCAAAATCTGGTTGAGTACCCAAGACTTTGGGAGTTTGGCACTTTGGGAATATTGGGAGGCTGGAACGCTGGGGTTAAATTAGTCGAAGGCTTGTACCACCTATCCCTACCATTTCATTTAATGTGTCACCACGTGTAAGAGAAGACCCTTCGAGAGTCTAGGAATTTGGGACTCTAGACGATAGGAGTGGTGAGTTTGGATGAGTCAAAACAGGCCGAAGGATAGAGCCACATGGAAATATTTTGGGAATCCCTCGGGATTTTGAGACTCTGAAGGATAGGTGCATAGAAGGAAAAAGGGGAATTCAATGCTGAACATTGAATTTCTCATAATATCACGTGTTACACGAAGGGAAAGGTGGTGGTTGCCACATCTATGCCACGTAGGAAGATAAGTGGTAAGACCCGTGTGGAATAGAAGTGATTTGAGGCAGATATGATACAGATCCCAAAAATTTAAGAGGCCATAAGTTTGGATCCAGGGCTTGGTTTTGAGCATGATGATAGTCATTGGAAAAGCTCCCAATGTGCAAAAAAATGTGGTGCCATTAAGAGGGGGTTTAGAGATGTTAGAGAGAAAGTGAAATTTTGATGCCCCATCCCTTGAAAGGGTACCTAGGGGTCGGGTGCGTTATATCATGGGTAATATTTTTATGAACCATATTCAATAAGGATATGCATGCCCACAATAGATGCAACAAAGTAGTGTATCTACCTTTACCCAAAAAATGGAATATGGGAAACCTACCAAAGGGGGATGTTAGAGGTGTGGAAGACCTCATTTTTAGAGATATTGTATGCATGAATACATAGGGGGAAAACATGAAAATTATTATAGTAAATGGGATATATGGGTAGAGCACAAATAACTCATTCTATGATGAATAACTTCCAAGAAAAGAATCAATCCATAGTTCTAGAGACCATATGTAAAATAAATGGAATCATTTTTTGTTTGTAAATTGATCTAGGAGCTACGAGAAGTTTTATTTCTCCAACTAAATTATTTAGATATTATTTAATGGAAAACATGCAAATGGATTTTGACTTAGTTGAAATGGTCTTAGGTACTAAACAAGAGGTAATATAGTTAGAAAAGGATTGTGAATTTTGTCTGGAGATAATCGATACTCATATACCTTAATATACGATTACTTTTAGATCATATGATATAATTCATGGTATGGATTAGTTAGATCCCATGAAACAATTCTATATTGTAAAGGAAAGACACTTAATTTTATAGATGATTCAGAGAAAAGGAGAATCTTAGTATGGACTAAGAGAGTGGCATGTCTAAGATTCATTTCATCCTTACAACTAAAAATTAGTCTTATAAAGGAATGAGATATGTGTGAAATAGTGGATACGAACAAGAACAATCATCCAATCGATATATAAGTGCATAATTTTTTGTACTAATTTATTTATGTATTTCAAAAAGAGTTTCTTGGACTAGAACCTAAGAGTGAATTGGAATTCATTGTTGAAATTAAACCAAACATAGATGATATCTCCATATTTCCATATCATGTGACTACTAGAAAATTTGATGAGTTACATACACAACCTCGAGATCTTCTTTCACCCTATTTTTCTTGTTCGAAAACACAACAAGCTATGTAATATTATCCAATATTCATATTAAATTGAGTGTTTTTGTCTTATTTTTTCATGTTGTTGATGATAGTGGTAGCATTAGACAAGTATTTTTGCACAGGTCTATGTGTATAGATGTGTGGAAATTGTACAAAGCCTTATACTCTTTAATTTAATTTGATTAAAGGAATTATTTTTTTTTTGTTTGTTAATTTGTGCGGGACCTGTTGGCTATGCGATTAACCTGTGGCTTGAGAAGCCGCGACTCAGGGGCATCTAAGCCGTCAAAATCACCCGGGGATCGCACCCGACCTGAGCCACACCAAGCCTTAACATGGTTGGATTTTTTGTCCCCGCAGGTTTCGAACTGGTGAATTTTACATCACGGAGTGGCTTAACAGCACACTCCATCACCGACTATCCTACACCTCGGGGATTTTGATTAAAGGAATTATTAAGGTAAATTGATTTAATTAAATAATCATGTAATTAGTTAATTGAGTTATTTAAGGAAAGTGATAAAAGTAATTAGCATGTAATCTTATCATGTAAATCTCAAGTGATGTGAGAAGTATTCTCAACACTCAATCACTTTGGATATCTAACTGACGATTATAAAATCCAGGCTAGGATAAGGAGAAAGACACTTGAGGAAACTTGATGATTGAATCACAAAGGACTGTTATTCAAGAAGATCTTGGATAGGTGGAGAAGAACTTCCATCTAGAGATCAGGTTAAGAAGAAGAGAGAATAAACGATCACACAAGTGGGTTTCAATCAGAGCAAGCCACAAGAGAGTGTCATGTCGTACAAATTTTTTTGGACATGTACGCGGGTCTCACTTGAGAGAGTCACGTGCATACATGGGTTTGATGAATCAAAGTCACATACACCTTGAAAATCACATAGTCTTGGTTTGTACAATAGGTGAAACTTTTACAGGTTTGTCTGCAATTGTATTTCTATCAGTGGGTCATTATCCCTATTACGGGATCCCTAATTTTAGCATAATAAAATCATTCTTAGCACTAGTTTCCCCCCCAGGGGTTTTCCAAGGGTATCTACCCAAAAATATCGGTGTTTGGGTGTACTTGAATTGGTTTCCTTATTTATGCTTTTGCTGCATGTTTAGTTGATTAATGAGTTGTGATTTAATTTACTAAGTGATTTATTTGGAATTAAGGGTCGATTGTTGAGTAGGGGAAATTTCAACATAGTATTAGAAAATACCAAGGTTTGAATCTAGGAAAATCAACATGGTATCATATATAGTGATATGAGAGAAAACTAAGTACACTATCTCATATCCATAGGAAATCCATAACCAACAAGCATGTTGGATTATTGATAGGGGGGGTGAATCAGTAATAAAGTTTTTTAATTATTTTAACCACAATATGCAAGTGTTATATATCTTTATGATCAATATAGCATTATCATCCAATAAGTGTAGAGTAAATAAACAATGAAAAATGAACAATCATACACATACACAGTACACCAATATTTTTTATGTGGAAACCCAATGTGGGAGAAAACCACATAATGCTTTTTCTTATTTGTGTTTAAGAATTACATTCATTGGAAGTACCAACTTCCTTTGTTCTCCAGTTGCAACTAGAAGGAGGATCTGACCCCTTATTTTCAGGCTACAACCTAAGGGAATCTCCAACTCCCCAATTATCTGGCTACAACCAGATGGAGGATACAACCCCCTATGTTCTCTGTCTACAACCACCTATCCTTGCCCTCTCCAACCTCCATGAAATATAAGTGCCAAATGTAGAAACTGAATATTTCATTGTCACAACCTATTCTGTCAAATCTGTCACTGAGAAACATGGAACTATATACTCATCAACCAATTTGATCTCATCACATATACCTCAATCACTATACCACAAGTTTGTACGTCAAACCATGTGCTAGAACCTCACTTTTATACAACCTCTATCTGTACCAATAACTTTAGCAACATACCTCAACCAAAATCCCTCAAACATGAACCAATACTAAAATTTAGTAGATTTGCCTCATATCAACTCTATAGCAAGCCCTAAACTTCCAAGAGAGCATCCAACAAATTTACTAGGAAAACCCTCAACCAGATTCATAAATTCAGCACTACACATATGAAAACCATACCTTTTTTCTTCTTGTAGCATTCTGATGCCACAGTTTTGTTGCCACGAATCTGCTGTCGTGATTTGTCTATCATGGTTTTTCTGCTGTGATTTTTTTGCCACAGTTTTTCTACCGTAATTTTTTTGCTGCACTTTTCCTGCCATGAATTTTCTTCCGCACTTTTCCTGCTGCACTTTTCCTTCTGCGATTTTTCTGCCACACTTTTCTACTGCATTTTTCCTACCGTGATTTTTCTACCACACTTTTTTTGCCGCACTTTTCTCTATCAATAATACCTGCTCAAATGACCTTTCACAAAATAGATATTCAATTATATTCAATAGTTGCTAATGGGAGGGAGAGCCTTTCTCTCTTATTTATACTTCCATGCAGCTTCCTCAAGGGGTTACCTTCTAACCAACTTAACCCACTTTCCTTCTTTTAGGGCTAACCCACTTCTAAACACTCGTCCACTTCAAACTCACTTTGCTACAAATAGTAAATTCTCCACTTATAGTTGGAACTAAATTATTTTTAATTATTTTCTTATTTCAACAACTTAACCCATGACTAACTCCTAGTTTCACCCACTTGACTAGTCAACTTCTTCTAGGAGATTCTAGAATTAATTTAACTTCTTTGACCTTCTAGATAATTCATTAGGGTTCTCCACTTCACTAGGCCATAACTCTGTAAACATGAGGAGCTATGTGATGCTCCACATATCACCGGAAATGGAATGACATGTACTATCCATCTAGAATAGTATTACCTACAAATATATTAAAATTCATACCATTATACATGAATAAAAAATAAGTCCCTTAATCAAAATGAAAACCAACCCAAATAATCAACAATCTCCCCCTTTAGCATTGATGGAAACACTTTGATGCAATACTAAAGTCATATCGCTCATGCTCCCCCTATTACCATCGCTCCCCCTATAACCATGCCTATGTGATCTCTCTCCAAGAATCTAACTCTCTATCCTGCATCTAATAAATTTCTCCCCCTTTGACATCAATGGAAAAGGTAACTTCCCGTCTGGGGTTGCTCCCCCTAACTAAAATTTCCTTGGGGTTGCTCCCCTTAACTGAACTCTTCCTGCCCCAACATGAATTGTTCTCTATATGGTGCTTACTCTTGCAAATCTAAGACATATAAGATAATCATTCAAAAACATTCATTTTGGAGTAGAAATTACTCCGAGTCTCTGGCAAAGATACTCAAAGGATTCCCTTGGAAGTGGTTTTGTAAAGATATTTTCCACATGTTATTTTGATCCCAAATATTCAACTCTGGTGTTCTTCTCTTCAACCTGTTCCCTTAGAAATTGATACTTGATTGGAATGTTCTTCGTATTGGAGTGCATCACTGAGTTCTTTGAGATATTGATGGTGCTTTTATTGTCACATTAGATTGGAATGGTCTCATCACACTCAAAATGTATATCCATTAGAGTTTTTTCCATCCATAGAACATGTGTACAAGATGTTATCGTCGCAATATACTCTGCTTCAGTTGTAGATAATGATATTGATGACTATTTCTTTCTTAGACAAGATACCAAACACCCACCCAAGTAGAATGATACTCCAATGGTGATTCATCGATCATAATGAAACCTGCCCAATCTGCATCTGTGTAGGAAATAAGTGATAAATCCTTTCCTTTTGGATACCATAATCCAAACTCTTTTGTACCCTTGAGATAGTTGAATATCCTCTTTACTGCTAGAACATGTGATTCCATTTTTTCTGATTGAAATCGTATCACATATCCAACTGCTTGCATTACACCTAGTCTTGATGTTGTCACATAAACTAAGCTTCCAATCATTGACCTATACTACCTTTGATCTGTATACTCTGAGTCATCATATTTACTTAACGTGAAACTGGTTTGCAATCTTCCATTCCAAACCTATTTGGCATTTCTCTGATATACTTGGTTTGAGAAATAAAAATTCCTTGGTTTTTTTGACATATATGAAGACCCAAAAATAAGGATAGTTCTCCAAGTAATGACATTTCAAATTCATTATGCATATCCTTTGAAAATTTATGGCTCAACCTGTCATCATCACTTCCAAAAATAATATCATCATCATAAACTTCAATTAATAAAATACTATCTTGAGTTACCTTGATGTAGAGGTTGTTGTGTGAATTTCCTTTCCTGAACCCTTGTTGTTGTAAGTATCTGTCTATTCTAGAATGCCATGCTTTGGGGGGTTGCTTGACACCATAAAAGGTATTCTTTAATATGCAAACATAATATTCATTTTTTTATAACTAAAATCCTTATGGTTGCTCAATGAAGACTTCTTCATCTAATTCTCCATTCAAAAAAGATGATTTCACATCCATATGTACACTTTAATATTCTTTGAACATACATAAGCTAGTATCAATCTGATTGCTTCCATTCTGGCAATTGCGGAAAATTTCTCTTCAAAGTCGATACCTTCAACCTGTGTGTATCCTTTACAAACCAATCTAGATTTTTTCCTGGTAACATTTCCATCTTCATTCAATTTATTTGTGAAGATTTATTTTGTGTTGATTACATTCTTGTACCTTGGTATTGGAACCAATTCCCAAGTCTCATTCTTCTCTATCCGATCTATTTCTTCATCGATGGCCTTTATCGAGAGTTCATCCTTGTTGGATTCTTCAAAATTGTTTAGTTCAATCAAAGATAAGAGTGCTAGGTGTAGTTGTTCTCATGAATGAATTCTTCTTCTAGTCTCAACTCTTGCATCTTTGTTCCCGATAATATGATCTGATGGATAATTCTTCTGTATTCGTTTGTTGTTCTCTTTGGAGGTACTTGTTGTTATTTCTCTTCTACTTCTATTTTATCTTCTTCATCTTCCCCTTCTGATGCTTCTTCATCCTTTGCTTCTTCTTCGTAAACTTCTTCCACTGACTCTTTTTCTTCTTCCTTTAATTTTCATCCACCTGTCTTAGCAACCATTACACTGATGTTTTCCACAACTTTGTTGATCCTTAGATTGTAACATTTGTATGCTTTCCTTGTACTTATGCAACCAACAAGTACGCCTTTGTCTACACACGAATCAAACTTTCCCACTATGCCATCTTGTTTTCTTTTGTAGCATTTGCTTCCAAAAACTTTGAAGTGCTTCACATTTGTTGGTCTTCCTTTCCATAGATCGTAAAGAGTTTTGTCACTTTTGTCCTTGAGAATTACTCTATTTTGAATGTGAATTGTTGTATGAATTGAATGTGTCCAAAAAACATCTATCAACTTGGAATCCATTTACATTGTTTGAGCCATTTCCTATATTGTCCTGTTCTTTCTTTCAATGACTCCATTCTATTGAGGTGTTCTAGCAATGGAGAATTTTCTTTTTATTCCATGCTTGCTACAAAAATCCTCAGTGACCGCACCACCCATAGCGACATCGCGAGAGATCGGGGGTAACAGTGATTTAGTAAACCATTCCACCAATAGTATGTCAGGAATGACTGCCTTGATCATCCTTCGTCGTCGCCTCCACTCATGAATATGGTCAGAGATATGCACAGAGTTAGTTTGATGAAGGGAGGTCAAAATTTCAGTACCCGTCTCGTAGCAAATAGGCAGTTGAAAGTGCGTGAGGAAAGACATGGCAAGGGAATTGAAATCATGAAAAGAAGCGCATGGTAGTTCAATATACCACTTTGACGCCGAACCGGTAAGTGTTCGTTGGAAAAGACACAAACGTATAGAATCATTCATGAGGGATTTTGATGAACACCAAAAATGGAAAGTCATCACATGGTTGTTTGGATCTTCGCCAGGGTTTTCGTCGAATTTCAGAATATTGGAAGGAAGTTTAGCTGGAATGACTGGCCAAACTGTTGAATGAAAAATAGGATCATTATTTATCCGAGACAAGTCTGAGAGATCCAGAGTCGCAAGGAAAGGTAGCTGGCGGTTAATTTGCGAATGATAGTGGTACAGCATAGGAACACCAGTAGGACCATAAAATGGGTTAGGTGGATAGTTGTAACCAGTAGGTCCTCCTAGATATGGTTGTTGTTGGCCAGGATAAGAAGGATTCGATGATGAATGAGAAACATTTGCATAACCTGGTGGGTTCTGAACATTATAGGCCGGGTGATTTATTTTCCCATGAGGAGGATAAACATTTTTCCCTTGAGAATGGTAAGGAGTAGATCCTGGAGGTGAATACACATTAGACCCATGAGGAGGATAAAACTGTGGTCCCGGAGAACTCCAGGTGGTGTTTGGGATGCCGCCTAGATAAGATTGTGCGTAAGATGTTCCGGAAGGAACAAGATTGGATACTCCTCCTAGTGGATTATGAGATGAGTGCCCCCCAACCTGGGGTTGAATGAAAGTGCCTCCTGAAGATATTCCCTAGGATTGTGAAGGGTTTCCAGCAAACAAAGGTTTCCCCCCTGTGAGCAGTAGATTTACAACCCGGGTATGACTGGCAAACAGAGGTTGCCCTCCAGGAGGAGCATGAGAAAGGGGTTGTCCCCCAGGAGGGGTAGGCCCACCATGGAAACGTAGTTCTCTAGGAGGGAAAGGTTCGTTAGATGGTGGTTTCCCTCTCAGCCAGTTCTGTTGGGCTAGCAGGGGTTTGCATTCTAGGGTGAGCAAATGTCCCAATAGGATCATGTGGAACATGTGGAGCTGTAAAGTAAAATCTTGTAGAAACGGGGGTATGGATTGAAGTGCCTTGGAGATGAGTAGAGGTGATGAGTCCATCATTAGGATGGTCTTGTGCTGGTGTAACAGTAGGGTTAATAACCTGATCGACTGGGTGATTCATGGTTTGATCGGATGGTTCTGTTTCACTAGGAGGGTCATGAGGATGAAAATGTTGTCGAAAGGATTTGAAATGTTCATAGAGATCGCGTACCAATGAAGTCCTCCATACAGAACAAGTAGGTGTGGGATTGGTATCTACTGTTGTTGTAGGACAAGCATGAGTCCTATACTCGTCACCAAATATTGGTTATTTGGATCCCATATATGTTTCGGTAAAAATCCTCTCCGGTAATCGTGGGACCTCTTCATCTATGACATTCCCAAGGGAGTCTAAATGAACCAAAAGTGGTTCAAGAGGAGTTACCAACATAAATGTAGTTGGATTTTCAACCGTGACCAAAGCTCCTTTTGAGTTATCTAACGGAGGAGCAATAACACTTCCAACGTCGGATTAATTTTCTACCTCTCTACGGTAGTTGTCTTCTGGAGGGTTAGGAGGTAAGGGTTGAGAGCCTTTCGGAGGAAGCCCTTGCATCCTACGTGATCGGCGAAGACCTTTATAGTCTACAGGCTCAATTATGGAGAATAACAAAACACATTGAAAATATAGGGCCAACTAACAAAAAGAAACAACATACGCTAATAAAATCTAGGAATCAACCAAGCAGAAAAAACTTCTCTCGATGATCGTACTAGTTGGTAATGAAATCCAACATCGTGTGATCAAGTCAAGAAGGGGCTAGGATATGGTGGAACAGTTACAATGGTGACCTGCTTAATGGACTTTCACCTTGGTGCAAGCTTCCACGCAGTAATTGTGGATTTACCCTCCAAGGAGCCTGAGTGAGTTTGACCAATGTCTCTTCCAGGTAAAGTGAGACTTCCCTTCACTATCACCTTGTGTAAGTACCTAAATATTATGGCAACTAAAGACACCAATTCATAGTGAGTCCCTAGGCGGGTACAGTCGACAGTTCGATCCAAAACGTATGGGTAGGATAACAAGTTTGAAATCAACTCAAGAGGCTCCCACACATAATCATGGGTATACCTCCAAGTGACCCCCAATATATGATCCAACCACTACAAATAGTTGAAATACGGAGGGATAATCTCTATAATTCGTTCGAATGTGACCTCGTGCGCAACCCCTGTGTGAGAGGGGGATCCCAGAAAACCAATGCGACGATTGGATTTGACTCTCTCTAGCTCAGGATGCTAATGTTTATTTTGAAAACGTTGGAGAGTTGTACTCACAGCCTAATCCAAAGTTCTAACCCTAGTCTATTCTTGGTGGAAGATCCTAAAAACAAAAAATGTTCTAGATAATTTTTAATTAACATTCGTTTTACAGTTGTTCTTTACTCAAAGGGTGTATGAAAGTCAAACTGATGGAATGATGACTGAATTCCAAAAAAGATGCATAAAAGATGATAAGCAATTGTTTCTTTTCAATGAACGCCTATTTAAGGGAAAGAGAAAGAGTTGTTTTCACTATCAAACACGAATATGGAATGCCCTCAATCAATTGGTTCTCAATCGAATTTGATGCAATGCTAAAACATTTCAGAAATTCCTTCTAATATGTAAACCAATCACTAATATGTATCGATGTCTTTTGTATGAAAATGATGATTAATTCAATGCAAAAAACTTCTCCTACCAATAACCCTTTCAGATCAAGGAGATTTGAACAGGCATAAGTAGGTTTCGCACAAACAACACACCCTCTTGCGATGATTAAAACAAGAAGAAAAGAGAAAACAAAAGATAACAAATAAAATCAAACAATTCACACAAAAGAGAGATGTTTAAGAAAAATGACCTCAAAGAACCAAATGAGATGATTCATAGATTTATGATGCCCTTCACCAGAGTTCCCGCTGAGTCGAATAAGAGAGAAGAAAGCAACGGATTGATTCCAAGTTCTCAACAGCAAAAAAACTCAAAAGAAGGAAGAAGGCTACCAAATATGAACAGAAAAGTGATTATTCCTCAGAAGGAAGGATGTCAAAGGTCAATAGGAAGAAGCATTGAATCACAAAGAGGCTCAATAAGTGAAAAAACAGAGACTGAATCTCAAAAAATGCAATTCTGGAAAGGATTTTTTGCAAAGAGAGGTTGGCGCTCTGGTGCAAGGGGAACCAGAGTGTTATAACACTCTGTCTAAGGCTTTCAGGGAGTGCTGGTGCCCTACTAACAAGGTAGGGGAGCGTTGGTGTCCTAAAACCTAGAAAAAAGTCCAAAAAACCTTAAAAATCAGCTGAACTGTGGCATTCAAAGTATGTGTGATGGAATAAGGATTCAATCAACATATGAAATCAGACATACGGGGTGAAAAAGGTCTAAAAACAACAAAGGGTAAAACAAGGTCTCTGAGGAAAACCAAAACTAAAAGTTTCGATTCGTCCCCAGTGGAGTCGCCAATTTCTGTTGAAGGAAAATCTCCCTGTGGACAGGTAGATCTCCTCTTGAGAGATAGACTCTTAACTCTTAAGACAGAAGATGCTTATCATGGTCACTCACTTCCTTTTAGATCTAGATAAACTAGTTTATGAGGATGAAGGAGAAAAGAAGTACCTTTTTACCGGAGTTTGTCCCTGCACAGTCTGATTTGAGCTCCAATCTTGAACTCTTTGATAAGCCCTGTAGACAAACACAGATACAACCAACTTCCTATTTTACTGAGATTAATTTGAAACAGATCTATCTATTAGAGACAGGTTCATGTGAGATTAAGCACAAACTAGAAAGAAACAGGACAAGCATATTATATTGATGAGAACAACAATGAAGGAAACTTACAACCGTAGATGCGAGTGCAGCAGCTTCATCAAGTCCTCCTTGTCTAACCCTTGCTCGAAAGACCCACGATCAAAATGTCAATAACTTCGTTGATTATTATCCTCCACTTCACTGTGTGTTTCCTATGATATCATAGGTTTCATGCCTCCAATCCTTCCCCCTTTTCACCATGAGAGGGCCTGCTTATATAGGTTTAAAAATATCTTTGGGGTAAGTTGAGGAATTTCCTCCTTCAGTTAGGGATATTCCCTAAGATCATGGCTTGACCAAGGATTCGAATCCAATTACCTTCAGAGATTGAAGAGATATTTTCCTTATTCTTCTCAACAAACCAATTTTCGCCCAGAATAGGTAGCGCTATCCGAGAAGGGGCATCAGAGCACTATAACGCTCCCTAACAATGCATATGGGGGTGCCAACACTCCTAACAGTAGCAACGCTCCTCAAAAAGGGTAGACAAAGCGTTATACCACTCCCTGAGAATGTATAGGGGGGCACCATCACTCCTAATAGTGGTATAGGGGAGCATTGTCCTCTGAAACTCAACTTTTAGTGGTTCTTTCAAATGGCAAGAGGTTCATAACCTTGTTCCATTCCTCTTCTTCTAAATCAAATGTTTGAGGTGTTTCAAGTGTCCTTCCGATGTCATTATAAGCATGACATAGGAATTATGGCAGTATGATTTTTTTGACATTTGCGACACTTGTGGCCAAAATGCGACACTTGCGACACTTGTAATGAAGACACTTGCGACACTATTGAAGTGAGTAATTTTGATGTGTAACAGATTGCCCCCCAAAGTATGAAGTTAGAAGACGAGAACTGATAACTGAAATGCTTTGTAGACTTTCAAGAAAGGGTATAGACACAGAGAACCTGATAGAAGTTGAACACAAACATCCAAAAAATATTATGACATGTTTCAAACCCAAGGCAGGCATACTTATGCTTGGGTGATAAAGACTTGTAAGATATGGCCACCATAAAATACTCTGTGGATCCATAATTGTATTGATAAAAGGTATAGCCACCGAGGATACAGTGTGGATCTATACTCCTGTGACCTGAATTGATTGTAGCCATGAAGAATATACAATGGATCTATAAGATGACAAGACATAGCCATGACCAATACAAAGTGGATCTATGTAACAATATATGTGTCATTGTTCAAAAGAAACTCCTTCGCAACCTGGGCAAAGTACATATAAGAGTGATGACTCAACCCAAGGTCTTCTTACCAATCCCGATGTAGTACGAATCTAACCATGTGAATCGATGTATTGATGTCGAACATGGCAGAAACCACTTGATTATTGGTCAATGATGTAAACTGTTAACAAGCGCGAGGGAAATCATCATTAATGTCAATGATTCCCAAGGTACCCTAGTACATTCCAACGAATGTGAATGGATGAGCTGAAGTCAAATATCCATGGAATCATCCGATTAGAGGTCAATGATGCAAACCCACTATCAAACGTAAGGAGGCTTGCCATTGAGGCATGCAGATCCCAATGTACTAATTGGTTTCTAAGTCTAGTTTCCGGATAATGTGTTGAGGTCGACAAGAATAGACTCGTCGAAGGAGGCCTTGATGTATCCCCTATCAATGACATGAAATAGACATAGATATGTAATTGGTAGATCAAATGAAAATGGAATGACATGGGTATTGAGGCAAGATATTTGTGATGGCTGACTCTCGAGGCGGATACTTCCCTTGAACACTGAGGCACAATAGTAGAAACATGACACGGACGAACACGATAATGCAGTGGATACTGTGACTTTCATCGGGTGACCCAAAGGAGTAAGAAAAACTCAGAGGATTGGTTCAGTTCATAGGTTCAATGGATTAATATGTGTGCAAAGTCAAACCACTGTGTTCAAGGGCGACTCTAAGAGTTACTTGGTAATGTTCTCAAAAACTACTTGGCTTGCTTCCTTCAATTTTTTCCCCCATCCAGATAGATGAGTACCTCTTTTTGATTTAAGGAGCTCGAGGAGGGTAACACATGCTCGATATAACTCACCTTCGGTAAGTCCTCTTCCTTTGTTTAACGAACTGGAAGAAGTAAGGGTTCGATCCCGTATGGGTCTGTCAATGTTTTTTTTAATGAGTCCAAAGATAGAAAACTCGAAGGTTTTTCATGATTATAGAGTCTGGAAAAAAAATTAAAAGAGAACTCTCTCAGTTCCTTTTCTGTAAAATAGTCTGATGAGACCGAAAAAGATATAAACTATCGCTGAACAGATGTTTTCTTCAAATACTTTAATGAGCATGAAGAGAACAAGGTCTCTCGACAATCTTTTCATATTTAGAGAGTCTGAAAAGAACTTAAAGATGACTCTAATGTTGTCCTTTTTCGTAATGTTAGTCTCGTAAGGTCGAAAAAGAGATAAAGTATCACTCGAAAGACGCCATTCAAACCTTTTAATGAGTGGGAAAGGAAGCAACACCACTAGGAAATCTTTTCATATTTAGAGAGTCTGAAAAGAGCTTAAAGAAGACTCCAGGGGGTTCCTTTTTTGCGTATCCATACAGGTCTGAAAAAGAGATAAAAGTCTACCCAGATGCATTCTCATGTATTTACGAGCACGAGAAAGAACAACGACTAAGATCAGTATGCCCCCAGCTTGAAAGCTAGTGTCTTAACTCCAGAATGATCATCAAAGGCTACACACATGCCCTCCAAGCTTCAATTCATTCACCAACTCTTAGGTCATCACCAATTTCTCTAGTCGATGAGAAAAAGGAGAAGGGTGGATGAAAAGAAGGTTCAAGAGAGGTGACTGTTTCATTTTTTAACGAGCTTGACACAGGAAAAGAAATATGCTCAGGGCCTCTGTTTCATTTTTTAACGAGCTTTCTACAGAGAAGAGAAACTATGCTCGTTGCCTTTGCGTGATCATGACTTCCAAGAGAATAACACCCTGGAAGGATACCATGTCAAGGGACAAAACTTGATCATGGCTTCCAGGAGATCTTTGTTGGATGGAAGATAATCACTCGGGAAGGAACACATGTCGAGGGTCACGATAGGGGTAAGGAAATTAGGCTCCAATAACCCTACTGAAGAAATCACCATGTCCACTATTCGATCCAAATCATTAGAAGTCGAAGGCATGGGAGATGATAGAAAATCGACATCAGGAGGGGAGATGGACTATATATCTACCCGAATTTCTTCATGAGGGGGAAGAAAAGAGGATTGGTGACAGTTATTATCTCAAGGTAACTTGTCAATGCGAAGCATTTCCAGAATAGATTCATGAGAAGGAAAAATTGGGGAAATGTAGTCGATCGTAGATGACAAGGAACTCAACCGTGATTGCATCGAGGAACTGTCGGGTGCCAATAGATGTTGGTCATATGATGAGGAAGAAGTGGATTGGATAGAAACATATGATGTTTTGACTGGACTAAGTGGCACGGTGTCATCTAGTGCATCGAATTCCAATGGACGAGGTACAATCCAAGGGTCAGATGATTCCAAAGATTGATAAGCCGCGAAAAAAATCATATCGACGGTGGAAATATGATGTGTAGTTGGTGGAAGTGGTGTAGGGAAGGTACCCACGAGGCTAGAATCTTTTAGTAAGCCAACACCAACGCTTTCATACGTGATCTTGTGGTCTCCCTAGAAAGGAATATTGTTGGTAGCGAGAGTGCGAGCATCTGTCATGTAGAAATCCAACTGATCAACAGTGACAATTTTTCCCTGATGAGGAAATTGTACACATCAAAAGACCGATAAGGCAATGACAGTCATAGCATAAAACCAACTTCTTCCAAGTAATAAGTTGTAATCAAGGGGAGCATCGACCACCTCGACATCAACAGTAACAGTTTTGCCACCCAATTGGATGGGCAGGGACTATAAAAGCCCATGGGATGAAAACCTCGCCCATCCAAGGCGCGTAACATCGTTTGGGATTTATGGAGTGCGGGTGATTTTAAACCTTTCCAACATGCTAAAGACATGACACAAGTTAAGGATCCCTCATCCAAAACAGTTCGATGGATTTGTTGATTGTGAACAAGAACATCAACTTGGAAAGCAAGTTGGAGGGAGAGTCTAGACATATAATTGTCTAGGTTAAACATGATCTAGTTGGACGACTCAGGATCAACAACACCAAGAGTGGCCAAGAGCGTTCTACGTTGACTGGGGCAGTGTTGTAGAACTTCTAATGCAGACATAGCACATGGTGCTTGAGCCAAATCTTCAACAATGTTGTAGTTCTAGGCGGCACGTGAACTAGGATTAAAGGTAGCTTTGCGAATAGTGCTCTTAGGAGGGCGTAAGATAGAGTCAAACATGGGTTTCTCAATCTGGAGTGGTCCAGATGGAGGATTAACCGATGGAAGACTAATGGAGGCTGATGATGGATCCAGTAAAGTACCAGTACCATTAATGTATTTTCCTTTGTCAGGGTTATCTGGTGTGTCATATGCCTTAGATCGAGTGGTCAAATTAATCCCATTGAACATATAAATATGTGCACTTGACGAGGCCTCATCATTAGGATGGCTAGAACTTCCCCCAAGAGAGGGGGTTTCAGCAACCATGGATTGCTACTGTGGAAAAGGCTGAGTGAGCACAGCGGTTTGTGACTTTCCTTGGAAAATTTTGGCGACTTCATTGCAAAGTGGACATTCTCGAGTGTAGTGATCGTCACCACAAATGATACACAGGAATTTTAGTGTCCATTGTGTTTTCTTTTCGGTAGCAGGTGTTTGATTTTTTTGTTGTTCATTGTTATTTTTTGATTTATTCTTTGTCTTCTTCTTACCTCCATATTGTTGTGAAGGGGCAGATTGAACTACATTCACCTTAGAGATCTGAGTTTGGGAGGAGGTAGAGGACAGTGTGAGCTATTGGGAAATATATTGAGTTTTGACGGAACTGATAACACCATCCGCATGAGATGAGGATGACGGCTTAGATGGATCGGTATTAGCTTGAGCAGCATTCGAAAGAAAATCATACAAAGTCCCAGATTGTGAATAAACTTGATCTAAGTACTGAGCCCGAGCGATGGCTTGTTCCTCAGTGACCGCACCACCCATAGAGACATCACGAGCGATCGGGGGTAACAGTGATTTAGTAAACCATTCTGCCAATAGTATGTCAGGAATGATTGCCTTGATCATCCTTCGTCATCGCCTCCACTCATGAATATGGTCAGAGATATGCACGGAGTTAGTTTGACGAAGGGAGGTCAAGAGTTTAGTACCCGTATCGTAGTGAATAGGCAGTTGAAAGTGCATAAGGAAAGACATGGCAAGGGAATTTAAATCATGGAAAGAAGCACGTGGTAGTTCAATATACCACTTTGTCGCCGAACCTGTAAATGTTCACTGGAAAAGACGCAAACATACAAAATCATCCATGAGGGAGTTTGATGAACACCACAAATGGAAATTCATCACATGGTTGTTTGGATCTTTTCCAAGGTTTCCGTCGAATTTCAGAATATCAAAAGGAAGTTTAGTTGGAATGACAGGCCAAACCGGTGAATGAAAAATAGGATCATTAGTTAATCGAGACAAGTCTGGGAGATCTAGAGTCGCAAGGAAAGGTAGCTGGCGATTAATTTGCGAATGATATTGGTGTGGCATAGGAACACTAGTAGGACCATAAACTGGGTTAGGTGGATAGTTGTAACCAGTAGGTCCTCCTACATACGGTCGTTGCTGGCTAGGATAAGAATGATTCGATGATGAATGAGAAACATTTGCATAACCCGGTGGGTTCTGAACATTATAGGCTGGGTGATTTATTTGCCTGTGAGGAGGATAAACATTTTTCCCTTGAGAATGGTAAGGAGTAGATCCCAGAGGTGGATACACATTAGACCCATGTGGAGGATAAGACTGTGGTCCCGGAGAACTCCAGGTGGTGTTTGGGATGCTGCCCGGATAAGAGTGTGCATAAGATGTTCCGGAAGGAACAAGATTGGATAATCCTCCTAGTGGATTATGAGATGAGTGCCCCCCAACATGGGGTTGAATGAACGTGCCTCCTAAAGATATTCCCTAGGATTGTGAAGGGTTTCCATCAAATAAAGGTTGCCCCCCTACCAGCGCTAGATTTACGACTGAGGTATGACTGGCAAACGAAGGTTTCCCTCCAGGAGGAGCATGAGAAAGGGGTTGTCCCCCGAGAGGGGTAGGCCCACCATGGAAAGGTAGTCCTCTAGGAGGGAAAGGTTTTTTAGAAGGTGGTTTCCCTCCAGCCAGTTGTGTTGGGTTAGAAGGGGTCTACATTCTCGGGTGAGCAGATGTCCCAGCAGGATCGTGCGGAACATGTGGAGATGTAGAGTAAAAGCTTGTAGAAATGGGGGTAGAGATTGAAGTGCCTTGGAGATGAGTAGAGGTGATGAGTCCATCATTAGGATGGACTTGTGCTGGTGTAACAGTAGGGTTAATAATCTGATCGACTGGGTGATTCATGGTTTGACAGGATGGTCCTGTTTGACTAGGAGGGTCATGAGGATGAAAAGGTTGTCGAAATGATTTGAAATGTTTATAGAGATCGTGTCCCGATAAAGTCCTTCATACGGAATGAATAGGTGTGGGATTGGTATCTATTGCGGTGCTAGGACGAGCAGGAGTCCTATACTCATCACAAAAGATTGGATCTTTGGATCGCATATATGTTTCGGTAAAAATCCTCTCCGGTAATCGTGGGACCTCTTCGTCTATGACGTTCCCAAGGGATTCTAAATGAACCAAAAGTATTTCAAGAGGATTTATCGACACAGATGTAGTGGGATTTTCAACCGTGACCAAATTGCCTTCTGAGTTATCTAACGGAGGATCAATAACACTTCCAACGTCGGATTGATTTTCTACCTCTCTACGGTAGTTGTCTTCTGGAGGGTTAGGAGGTAAGGGTTGATAGCCTTTCAGAGGCAGCCCTTGCATCCTACGTGATTGGCGAAGACCTTTATCATCTATAGGCTCAATTGTGGAGAATAACAGAACACACTGAAAATCTAGGGCCAACTAAAAAAAAGAAATAGCATACGCTAATAAAATCTAGGAATCAACCAAGCAGACAAAACTTCTCTCGATGATCGTACTAGCTGGTGATGAAATCGAAAGTCGCGTGATCAAGTCAAGAAGGGGCTAGGATATGGTGGAACAGTTACAATGGCGACTTGCTTAACGGACTTTCACCTTGGTGCAAGCTTCCATGCAGTAATTGTGGATTTACCCTCCAAGGAGCCCAAGTGAGTTTGACCAATGCCCATTCCAGGTACAATGAGTTCCCTTCACCGTCACCTTATGTAAGTACCTAAAGATTATGGCAACTAAAGACACCAATTCGCAGTGATTCCCTGGGTGGGTACAGTCGATAGTTCGATCCAGAACGTATGGGCAGGATAACAAGTTCGAAATCAACTCGAGAGGCTCCCACACATAATCGTGGGTACACCTCCAAGTAACCCCCAATATACGATCTGACCACTACATACAGTTGAACTACGGAGGGATAATCTCTGTAATTCACTCGAATTCAACCTCGTGCGTAACCCATGTGTGAGAGGGGGATCCCAGAAAACCATTGTGACAATTGGATTTAACTCTCCCTAGCTCAGGCTGCTAATGTTTATTTTTAAAAATTTGGAGAGTTGTACTCACAGCCTAATCCAAAGTGCTAACCCTAGTCTACTATTGGTGGAAGATCCTAAAAACAAAAAATGTTCTAGATAATTTTTAATTAGCATTTGTTTTATAGCTGTTCTTTACTCAAAGGGTGTATGAAAGTGAAACTGATGGAATGATGACTCAATTACCAAAAAGATGCTTAAAATATGATAAGCAATTGTTTCTTTTCAATGAACGCCTATTTAAGGGAAAGAGAAAGAGTCGCTTTCATTATCAAACACGAATATGGAATGTTCTCAATCAATTGGTTCTCAATCAAATTCGATGCAATGCTAAAACATTTCAAAAATGCTTTCTAATATGTAAACCAATCACTAATATGTATCATTGTCGTTTGTATGCGAATGATGATTAATTCAATGCAAAAAACTTCTCTTGCCAACAACCCTTTCAGATCAAGGAGATTCAGACAGGCATAAGTAGGTTTCACACAAACAACACACCCTCTTGCGATGATTAAAACAAGAAGAAAAGATAAAACAAAAGATAACAAAGAAAATCGAACAATTCACACAAATGAAATATGTTTAAAAACAATGACCTCAAAGAACCAAATGAGATGATTCACATATTTATGATGCCCTTCACCAAAGTTCCCGCCGAGTCGGATAAGAGAGAAGAAAGCAATGGATTGATTCCATGTTCTCAATAGCAGAAAAACTCAAAAGAAGGAAGAAGGACACAAAATCTGAACAACAAAGTGCTTATTCCTCAGAATGAAGGATGTCAAAGGTCAATAGGAAGAAGCATTGAATCACAAAGAGGCTCAGTAAGTGAAAAAACAGAGACTGAATCTCAGAAAATGCAATTCTGGAAAGCATTTTTTGCAAAGAGAGGCTGGCGCTCTGGTGTAAGGGGAACCATAGTGTTATAATGCTCTATATAATGCTTTTAGGGAGTGTTGGTGTCTTGCTAACAAGGTAGGGGAGCGTTGGTGTCCTAAAACCCAGAAAAAAGTCCAAAAAACCCTAAAAATCAGTTGAACTGTGGCATTCAGAGTATGTGTGATGGAATAAGGATTCGATCAACATATGAAATCAAACGTATAGGGTGAAAAAGGTCTAAAAAAAACAAAGGGTAAGACAAGTTCTGTGGGGAAAACCAAAACTAAAAGTTTCGATTCGTCCCCAGTGGAGTTGCCAATTTCTGTTGAAGGAAAATCTCCCTGTGGATAGGTAGATCTCCTCTTGAGAGCTAGACTCTTAACTCTTAAGATAGAAGATTCTTATCATGGTCACTGACTTCCTTTTAGATATAGATAAACAAATGTATGAGGAGGAAGGAGAAAAGAAGTACCTTTTTACAGAAGTTTGTCCCTGCAGAGTCTGATTTGAGCTCCAATCTTGAACTCTTTGATAAGCCCTGTAGACAAACACAGATACAACCAACTTCCTATTCTACTGAGATTAGTTTGAAATAGATCTATCTATTAGAGACAGGTTCATGTGAGATTAAGCACAAACTAGAAAGAAACAGGCCAAGCATATTATATTGATGAGAACAACAATGAAGGAAACTTACAACCGTAGATGCGAGTGCAGCAGCTTTATCAAGTCCTCCTTGTCTAACCCTTGCTCGAAAGACCCATGATCAGAATGACAATAAATTCACTAATTATTCTCCTCCACTTCACTGTGTGTTTCCTATGAGATCATAGGTTTCATGCCTCCAATACTTCCCCCTTTTCACCATAAGAGGGCCTGCGTATATAGGTTTAAAGAGGCCCAACCACTTGAGATATCTTTGGGGTAAGTTGAGGATTTTCCTCCTTCATTTAGGGATATTCCCTAATATCATGGCTTGACCAAGGATTAGAATCCAACTGCCTTCAGAGATTGAAGATATCTTTTCCTCATTCTTCTCAACAAACCAATTTTCACCCAGAATAGGTGGCGCTCTCCCAAAAGGGGCATCAGAGCACTATAACGCTCCCTAACAATGCATAGGGGGGTGCCAACACTCCTAACAGTAGAAATTCTCCTAAAAAAGGGCAGACAGAGTGTTATAACCCTCCCTAAGAATGTATAGGTGGGTGCCAGGACTCCTAACAGTGGTATAAGGGAGCGTTGTCCTCTAAAACTCAATTTTTAGTGGTTCTTTCAAATGGAAAGACGTTCATAACCCTGTTAACCCATTTCTCTTTCTCCAAATCAAATGTTTGAGGTGTTTCAAGTGTCCTTCCGATGTCGTTATAAGCACGACATAGGAATTATGGCAGTATGCTTTTTCTGATATTTGTGACACTTGCGACCAAAATGTGACACTTGTGACACTTGTAATGACGACACTTGCGACACTATCGAAGTGAGTAATTTTGATGTGTAAAAGATTGCCCCCCAAAGTATGAAGTTAGAAGACCAGAACTGATAACTGAAATGCTTTGTAGACTTTCAAGCAAGGGTATAGGCGTAGAGAACCTGACAGAAGCTGAATACAAACATCCAACAAATATTATGACATGTTTCAAACCCAAGGTAGTCATACCTATGCTTGGGTGATAAAGACTTGCAAGATATGACCACCATAAAATACACTCTAGATCCATAATTGTATTGATAAAAGGTATAACCAACAAGGATACAGTGTGGATCTATACTCCTATGACCTGAAGTGATCATAGCCACAAAGAATACACAGTGGATCTACAAGATGACAAGACATAGCCACGACCAATACAAAGTGGATCTATGTAACAGTATATGTGTCATTGTTCAAAAGAGGCTCCTTCCCAACCTGGGCAAAGTACATATAAGAGTGATGACTCAATCCAGGGTCTTCATACCGATCCCGATGTAGTACAAATATAACCATGTGAATAAATGTGCTAATGTCGAACATGGCAGAAACCACTTGATTACCCGTCAATTATGTAAACCGCTAATAAGCGTGAGGGAAATCGTCATTAATGTCAATGATTCCCAAGGTACCCTAGTACATTCCAACAAATGTGAATGGATGAGCTGAAGTCAAACATCCCTGGAATCATCCGATCAGAGGTCAATGATGTAAACCCACTGTCGAACGTGAGGAGGCCTGCCATTGAGGAATGTAGGTCCCAAAGTACTAATTGGTTTCTAAGTCTAGTTCCCAGATAATGTGTTTAGGTCGACAGAAATAGACTTGTCGAAGGAGGGCCTTGATGTATCCCCCATCAATGACACAAAACAGGCACAGATATGTAATTGGAATATCAAATGAACATGGAATGACACGGGTATTGAGGCAAGATATTTGTGATGGCTGACTCTCGAGGTGGATACTTCCCTTGAACACTGAGGCACAACAGCAGAAACATGACACAGACCAACACGATAATGCAGTGGATACTGTGACTTTTTTCAGGTGACCCAAAGGAGTAAGAAAAACTAAGAGTATTGGTTCAGTGTAGAGGTTTAGCAGATTAATATGTGTGCAAAGACAAAGCGCCATGTTCAAGGGAGACTCGAAGAGTTACTTGGTAATGTTCTAAAAAACTGCTTGGCTTGCTTCATTCAATTTTTTCCCCCATCTAGATAGACGCGTACCTCTTTTTGATTTAATGAGCTCGAGGAGGGTAACACATGCTCGATATAACTCACCTTCGGTAAGTTCCTCTTCCTTTGTTTAATGAACTGGAAAAATTAAGGGTTCGATCCTATATGGGTTTGTCGATGTTTGTTTTAACGAGTCCAAAGATAGAAAACTCGAAGTTTTTTCATGATTATAGAGTCTAGAAAAACACTTAAAAGAGAACTCTCTCAATTCCTTTTTCATAAAGTAGTCTAATGAGACCGAAAAAGAGATAAACTATCACTGAACAGACATTTTCTTCAAATACTTTAACGAGCATGAAGAGAACAAGGTCGCTCGACAATCTCTTCATATTTAGAGAGTCTGAAAAGAACTTAAAGATGACTCCAATGTTGTCCTTTTTCATAATGTTAGTCTCGCTAGGCCGAAAAAGACATAAAGTATCACTCGAAAGATTCCCTTTCAAACCTTTTAACGAGTGGGAAAGGAATCAATATCACTCGAGAATCTTTTCATATTTAGAGAGTCTGAAAAGAGCTTAAAGAAGACTCCAGGGGGTTCCTTTTTCGCGTATACATACAGGTCCGAAAAAGAGATAAAAGTCTACCCGGATGCATTCTCATTTATTTACGAGCACGAGAAAGAACAAAGACTAATCTCGGTATGCCCCCAGCTTGAAATCTAGTGGCTTAACTCCAGAATGATCATCAAAGGCTGGAGACATGCCCTCCAAGCTTCAATTCATTCACCGAATCTTAGGTCATCACCAATTTCTCTAGTAGATGAGAAAAAGGAGAAGGGTGGATGAAAAGAAGGTTCAAGAGAGGTGACTGTTTCATTTTTTAATGAGATTGACACAGGAAAAGAACTATGCTCAGGGCCTCTGTTTCATTTTTTAACGAGCTTTCTACATAGAAGAGAAACTATGCTCATTGCCTTTGCATGATCATGACTTCCAAGAGAATAACACCGTAGAAGGATACCATGTAAAGGGACAAAACTCGGTCATGGCTTCCAGGAGATCTTCGCTGGATGGAAGATAATCACTCGGGAAGGAACACATGTCGAGGGTCGCGATAGGGGTAAGGATATTAGGCTCCAATAACCCTACCGAAGAAATCACCATGTCCACTACTGGATCCAAATCATCAAAAGTCGAAAGCATGGGAGATGATAGAAAATCGACATCGGGAGGGGAGATAGACTGTATATCTGCCCGAATTTCTTCACGAGGGGGAAGAAAAGAGGATCAGTGACAATTATTATCCCGAGGTAACTTGTCAATGCGAAGCATTTTTGGAATAGATTCATCAGAAGGAAAAATTGGGGAAATGTAGTCGATCACAAATGACAAGGAACTCAACCATGATTTCATCGAGGAACTCAACTAAGTGGCACGATGTCATCTAGTGCATCGAATTCCAACGAACGAGGTACAATCCAAGGGTCAAATGATTCCAAAGATTGATAAGCCGCGGTCGAAATCATATCGATGGTGGCAATATAATGTGTATTCGGTGGAAGTGGTGTAGGGAAGGTAGCCATGAGGCTAGAATCTTTTAGTAAGCCAACACCAACGCTTTCATACGTGATCTTGTGGTCTCACAAGAAAGGAATATTGTTGGTAGAAAGAGTGCGAGCATCGGTCGTGTAGAAATCCAACTGATCAACAATGACAATTTTTCCCTGATGAAGAAATTGTACACATCAAAAGAACGACGAGGAAACGACAGTCGTAGCATAAAAACAACTTCTTTCAAGTAACAAGTTGTAATCGATGGGAGCATCGAACACCTCAACATCAACAGTAACAGTTTTTCAACCCAGTTGGATGGGCAGGGACTGTAAAAGCCCATGGGAATGAAAACCTCACCCATCGAAGGCACATGACATTGTTGGGGATTTATTGAGTGCGGGTGATTTTAAACCTTTCCAACATGCTAAAGACATGACACAAGTTGAGGCTCCTTCATCCAAAATAGTCCGATGGATTTGTTGACTGTGAACAACAAAATCAACTTGGAAAGCAAGTTGGTGGGAGAGCCTAAATGTATAA
>JASDQU010011504.1:0-15511 GCA_032191745.1 Picea mariana | reverse complement strand
TGGATATGAGGTTCTTGGCCTTGGGAGGCACCTAAGAGTGCTACAAAATTATATTGAACATTTCTACATGATTTCTGCTATAACTAACCAGTTGGTGATAATCTTAACAAAAACTAGAATTGATCATGTAAAATTATATTAAACTTCAAAATAGAATGAAATACTATCTAATCACTAAGTAACATGCATGAAAACTACAGAAATCACAACAGGGTCCTTTATCCCTCTTGAGTGGGCCCTACCCAAGATGCACAAGGATCCTTGAGATAAATCTAATGAACTGAAGGAAAAAACATCTTTATTTCATCAACAACAAGAATACATCAAAAGCAAACAAGCTATAAGTTGTCAAAAAAAGTCTTCATAAAGTATCAACACAATACTTCTCAAAAATTCTATATATTTTTTCTATATTAGAGGTCTATATATAGCTTGAGAGTTCGACCTCCCTTCCTCAATCGAGGAGAGAAGTGGGTAGATGAGGGATCTAATCCCATTACATCTGTATCTACAACTATTTTGATCAGGAGTGGACATGAATACACAAGAAGTACTTATGGAGGTAGGTGGGGACAATGTCCCTTGATTCTTGGTTGGAAGCTCCTTGAGGGAGACAAAATCACTTGTTTTTAGGAGGCTATTGCCCTTGACTCAAGAGGTTCGATCTATTTGTAGATATACACATCCTCCGGCATAAACATTAGAGAAAAAAGGCACATTATACACAAAAATACACCTCAACATACATTCACTAAGAAACATGCAAAAATATCCATGACTTACTATTAAATATGGTCAAAACAAATATTAAGTCATATTATGGTGGAAAAAATGTGCCAAATATGAGACTTTGGAATATGAAATAACGAGGCTCATAAACTGGGTTAATGGATTATGAATGAATAAATGTATGAAATCCCAAGAGGTTTCCTTTTATGCATTGTCCCTTCATATCAGACACAAGACCAAATGGTCTGTGTGATTCTCATGGAATTTTGGGTGAGACCCTATTCAATCCTCAATTGAAGATTGAATATGTTGACTCCTTAGGGTTTTTTTGGTCAAATATTGACGAACCCTAGGTCTTCAACCCCCAATGATAGGAGAGACATGTGCCAACACTTTAAATTTCAACCCTGGGTTTGTACAAACTTGAGAGGTACTTTGCACTATATGTAGACCCCACACATGCACCTATCTATAGAGAGAGATTATTTTTTCCAAGGACCACTTTAAATTCATCAATAAGGGAGAGTGAAAGCTAACAACTACTTAACAAATCATAAATACAAAACCTAAAGTTTAAGTGCTAGAAAAACTATAAATTAATTAAAGGAAAAGACTACAAAGCATAATTTAGAGGACCAAGCAACTCGATGACCATTCCCTGCTTATCCTATTAGTGGAAATTTGGGGTACATTATGCACGGACAAAAGTGTAAAGATGCAAATCCAAGTGAGCTGATATGAGTTTTTGGATCAAAATAAAGAGACAATTATTCTAAGAAATCAAGTTGCAGTTATCTAAGTGAGTTGAAGAAAAGAAAACCCTACTTAAAATATATTCTATTTGAATAACTAAAGCATAATTAAGAAAATTAACCCTTTATGAAATGAAAATGAAGTGATTCTTGGTCCAATACACTCCTTGTTATGTTTACAAAATGTTATAACTAAAGTGAAGAAAAGTTAGAAATAGTTTTGGAGGAACTGTGTGCTACTACAGGAAATTCATAAATGAACACAGGAAATGCATAATTTCATAGTGATCATGTGCTACAAGTAAAATCCTCTAAATGATGGATATAAAGTTTTATTATCATGTCAATTGGGTTTATCCCAAGTGGTTGGGAGGAATGATTTTTATTCTCCCCGCCTGGGTTCAATTTTTGTAAGTGAAATGTTGAGCTCATAACAACTGTATTGTTGTGATGGATTCGAGCCTTGTTGTTGGTCGAACCTATTCTGTAAAGATTCTAGGGTTTACCCTAGGTACCATACTCAAAATGAATGGAAGTACTCATGGGTATTCCCTGAGATTTGTAACCTAGAAAAAAAAGGTGTTATTATCATGAGAGGAACAACCACACCATAAAATAATACTTATAGAACCACTACAAGAAACAAAATGTAGCTAAAATAGCTATGCATCATCTACTGTATAAATAAGAGAAACTAAAAGTGATAGAAAGAAAGTAATTAAAGGTACAAAATTAGGTCCTTAGATTAATCCTGAGTGGGCCCTACCCAATATTCCTACAAGGAACCTCAACTAATAACAACCATATGGAAGACGAAACCTTTCCATTATTATATCATTTAAAAAATAGAGTTACAAAATGAAAAAGATCCAAGTTCTAAACACTCCTACAATAGCCTACAGATGACTAACTAACTCAAGGCTAATCCATGAGATCTTCTTATATTAGGAACTAGAATCAGTTTGACCCTTCAATCACTCCTTGATTGAAGGGATACGATCCTTTATATCTATAGAATTAAGATCCTTGGTTCTAGGAACCAGTTCCCTTAACATATTTTATTCCTTGGATCATTAGTTCGCATGGGTGAGATGGATAGTGATGCACATGCCCATTCTCCCCTAAGGGTTGCATGACCTCCCGATCTACGATCGATCAAGGTACTGAGTCTGATTAACTCTTCGGGTCTCTTCTAGACCCCAAACCCACTTACACAGGTCCTTTCTCCAAATGCGCAGGTCGTCTGAGACCCGTGACTTCTCTCCCAAGCGTTGTTCGAACCTCAACGCCAAACGGGCGCTAGCTCCTCTTTGTTAATCCCTTTCTCCTTTGTGACCACGTGATCAAGCGAATGACACATCGCGATTTTCTAACCCTGTGAATGTTGCTACCTCCTTTCACTCGATGGCCGAAATCATGATGAACTGAGATCTATGGCTCATATCTTCCCTTGGTCAACGACTACGATCAAATCGACATTTCGCGCTTCACGAATTTGGAGTATCCTTGCCTCCGTTCTCCTAATAGATAAAATCATGATGGCACTGGATCAACGTTCCAGGTCTCTCCTCATAACTGATGGTCACGATGATTTCAGGAATTCTCATTTCACGAAGTCAAAATACTTGTCACCTCCGATCCTTTGATCCCTGAAATGCCGATATTTTACCCGAGACAATCAACGGTCCAGATCTCTCCTGGATCCAATGAATCAGATCAAGTCGTGGATTCGAGCTTCATGAATTCTTAGAGTTATGCCCTTTGACTCTTCCAAAATGCGATTCAGCGAAACATTGGTCGTTCACCACGCATCCCTCTAGATGGATGGTTCTGATTCTCTAGCGTTCAAATTGAATGACTAAGATCTTTTCCCCCTTTCATTTATGCTATCTTTAGAGCTATAAAATCTTCTGGGTGTTCAAAAATTTTGAACCTTTTCTCCTTCGACGAGTCCAATTCTTGGATCTCTTTAACACTTATGAAAAGTGTTATCCTTTATGAGCTTGGTCTTCTAAAGACTTCGACTTCCGTGCACACCTTGCATTTCAGGGATTCGATAACTCAGATTATGAAGGCTTTCTTGAAGAGAAATTCCTCTCACCTTCCTGGAATTATCCTTTCCTGAATCTTCGATGCTTAGTCGAATCTTGGATCTGTGCACTCCTTACACCATTCTCTTTGCAATCCTTGCAAAGGGAAAGTTTCGTGTTATCTCTTCTGAGTTTCAGAACCGAAACAGATTCTGTCAACGCACTCCTTGAGTTCTGTGTGCACACCTTGCACTACTTCATCAGAAGAGAAACAATTGAAACTTCTTCTAACATTCACAGTCCCAATAATTCATAAAGAAATTCATTCATTCGTGAAAACACAACAACAAAGAATTTCAAACAATGTTCACACTATGCATTGGATCAATTTTCCTCTATTCTATTTCAAAGTGAAAATGGTTACAACTGAAAAAATGAAAACGAAAAACTGAAAAACTCAATTTCCTACTATCTTGCAACTAACATCTTCTCTACAGCCACTACCAACCAGCGATTTCCTAACCCCCTCATTCAGGTGTACAAAACCTTTATTTATTACAGATATTTATTAGGGTTTCCCCATGGCTACTTGTCTACTCTAAAAATAATCCTAATGACTATCTAGACCAGTTGCATTCCAGATCCGTCGTGGAATCTCCCATTTTGCTCGTAATCTTCCAAGCATGCCTCTAGATTTTCTCGGTCTGGTTTCAAGCGTGCCTCCAAAATTAATTCCGGCATTGAGTTAAGGTGGCTTCAAAATGTCTATTGTAACTGCCAGCGTTGATCTCCCGTATAGGTTCCTTGACGTTGATAAGTTTTTCTCCATGCGATTGCCAACAATGCTCCTGCATCATGCTCCCCTTGACAAAAATTCATGGACTCATGTCCATGAGCTCCTGCACTGACCTTCCATGCTTCTGTATAGCAGCTTCATTTTCCCAACTGGCATCTTCTATTGAGTGTCCCTTCCACTTGACTATATATTCAAAATAGGTTTTCCTCCTGGTCTTTTTACTGATCCTCTGATCCATGATTTTCTCCATTTGTGGCTTATCTGCTACAAGCATTTATTTCTCCCACTAGATCTTCTCTTGATCTTTTGACCCCTCTGTGTCATCTTTCCTGTAAGGATACAGGTCTAAAACATTGAATATGGGCGATATGCCCACACCATCTGACAGTTCAATCTCATAGGCGTTTGCGTCAAACTTCCTCAAGGTCTTACATGGTCCTATATTTTTTGTCTTTAACTTATTATATGTTCCCCTAGGGAACCTTTATTTCCTCAAATGTGCCAGAACCTGATCTCCTACTTCAAATTGCAGTTCTCTACGATGTTGATCAGCTCTGCGTTTATTCTCCTGGTTAGAACTCTGCAACTGTCCTTTGATCTGGCTATGGAGCTTCTGCATGTCTGCAGCAAAATCTTCTGCTCTAGCATTCCTGATCTCACTCTATTCCAATCCTGTCAACTCAGACACTCCCATGGGTTGCATTCCATACAATATTTGGAATGGGATTTTTCCAATGCTCTTGTTTGGTGAGTCATTGTATGCAAATTCTGCTTGTGGAAAAATATGATCCCACTGATTATGGTGTTCAATGACCAGACTCCTCAATAAGTTTCCCAAACTTTTGTTTACCACCTCAGTCTGTCCATCTGTCTGAGGATGATAATATTAGATGAAGGACAAATTTATCCCCAACTTCTTCCACAGTGTTCTCCAAAAGTGACCAACAAATTTTGTGTCTCTGTCAGAGACAATGCTTCTGGGTAGGCTGTGAAGTCTTACAACTTTCTTGAAAAACAGATTTGCAACATGTGTTGCATCACTAGTCTTCTGGCATGGGATAAAATATGTCATCTTTGAAAGTCTATCCACCACCACAAATATGGAATCAAATCCTCTTTGCGTTCTTGGTAGTTCCAACACAAAATCCATGCTTATTTCATCCCACGACCTCTCTGGTATTGGCAATGGTTGATACAATCCAGTGTTTTGTCTTTTTCCTTTTGCATGTTGGTAGATTCTACATCTATTCACAAACTTTATCACTTGTGTTATAATACCTGGCCAATAGTATGAACTTCTCAACTGTGCAAATGTTTTATCATGGCTGAAATGTCCAGCCTATCCTCCACTATGCTTTTCCTTCAAAAGGTTATCCCTCATTGAGCATTTTGGTATGCACAATTGATTCTCCTTTAACAAAAATAATTCTGGAATCATGTACTCTGTCCACTGGCTTTTGTCTCTTAGCATAAGGTTTTCACATGCTTCATATGCTTCCTTGAAATTTGTATCATCACAATACATGTCCTTAAGGTGTTCAAACCCCAAGGTATTCACCTGAAATTCCTGCAGAATCAAACATCTTATGCTTAATGCATAAACAACCTTGTTAGCATTCCCAACAATATGTTTTATGACAAAACTAAAATTCTGCATAAACTCAATCCATTTTGCATGCCTTTGATTCAATTTTTCCTGCCAGGTTATGAATTGTAAAGCTTGGTTATTGCTATACAAGACAAATTCTTGTGGGACAAGATACTGTATCCACTTCTTCAAGGATTGAATTATGGCATAAAAATCCTTATCATATGTGGAGTATTTTCTCTTGGTCCCATTCAGTTTCTCACTGAAATAGGCAACATGTCTATTGTCTTGACTCAAAACTGCTCCTATTGCAACTCCACTTGCATCACATCTTACCTGAAATGTCTTTTCAAAATTCGGCAAGACCAGAATTGGTCCTATTATTTTCTTGTTCAATATATTGAAGCTCTTCTCAGCTTCTTCTGTCCATTTGAAATACTTGTGCTTATTCTTCACTGTATCCATCATTGGTGCAAAAAATCCACTGAAGTCTTTGATGAACTTCCTATAGAAACTCTCTAATCTATGGAAGCTTCTCACCTCAAACATACTCCTTACTAACGACCATTCTTTGATTTCTTTCACCTTCTCTGGATCCATCTTCAGTTCATTTTAAGAGATCATAAAACCCAAGTAAATGAGTTTTGTCTTCATAAAAGAGGAATTCTTCAGATTTATCAACAACTTCTCCTATTTTAGTCTCCTCATCACTAATGTCAGGTGCCTCAAATGCTCTTCTTTAGTCCTGCTAAAGATCAGTATAGCATCCAGATACACAACCACAAACTTGCCAATGAAATCTTTCAGTATTTCATTCATCAACATCATAAAAGTACTCATAGTGTTTTTTAAGCCAAACGGCATAACAAGCCACTCATACATACCTTCATTTGTCTTAAAGGTTGTTTTCCACTCATCACCTTCTCTCATTCTGATATGGTGATATCCAATTTTCAGGTCTATCTTAGAAAAGAAATTTGCTCCACTTAAACAGTCCATTAAATCATCCATTCTTGGTAAAGGGAATCTATACCTCATGGTGATCTTGTTAATGGATCTCGAGTCTGTACACATTCTCCATCCTCCATCCTTATTTGGACTCAACATAGTTGGTATTGCACATGGACTCAAGCTCTCTCTGACCAAACCCTTTTCTAACAGTTCCTGGACTAGGTTCTTCACTTCCTCGTTATCTCAAGGTGTCAATCTGTATGCTGCTTTGTTTGGAAGGCTTGCTCCTGGTATCAAGTCAATATGGTGACTGATAATTCTGATGGGTGGCAATGAGTTAGGCAGCTCATCCACCACTATGTCAGCAAAATCATCCAATAATTCCTGAACTTCTTCAGGCAAATCTTCTATTGAAGTACTTGTAAGGATAACTCTAGGCTTCCTTACCATATCAAACTACATCTTCCTTACCATATCAAACTACATCTCATGTTCTTCCTTGAACTCTTTCAGGAATTCCTTCCCACTCATGAGAAGTATGTTTGTGATGGCCTCCTCTTTCACTCTCTTCTCCTCTATTAGAAGCAACATGTGTGTCCTACCATTCTTCTCTAATGTGTTTGTATTTTTTCTCTCATCATGAATGACATTCCTGTCAAACTGCCATGGTCTTCCCAACAAAATATGACATACATCCATGGGAATTACATCACACAAAATTTCATCTCTATATCCTCCTATCTTAAATTCAAGCAAGCATTGTTTAGTAACCATTACCTGGTGTCCTTTCTGCAACCATGAGACTTTGTATGGCTTCGGATGTGCGGTTGTCTCCAGCTCCAATTTCTCCACCATATATGTGGATACTAGGTTATCAGTGCTCCCACTGTCAATTATCACCTTGCATACTCTATCTTTAGTCTTGAAAGTTTTTCTGAAGAGATTGTTCCTCTTCACAAACCTTTCAATTTTTGCCTCTAGTTTTAAGAGAAATTTCCTCAACATCAGGGATCTCCCATCCTCTACTCCTTCTGCTTGAACATATATTCTTTGTGCTTCTGAAATGTGAGCTTTGCCTCCTGCTTCTTTCTTTTTCTTGGGGCATTCCCAAGACATGTGTCATGTCTTTCCACAGGCATAACATATTACGTCTCCTCCTCCTCTTCTTCCTCTTCCTCTGGAATAATTTCGTCCACCACCCTGTCTTTCTCAGGAACTTCCTCCTCTTTCTAAGTGACTATGTGGTTTCTCAGTCTCGTCCTTAGACTTACGTACTCTATCATGGGTAAATCCATTGCTTTTGTTTGGGATCGAGCTTTTACCTCTCCCTCATTGGTTTTGCTTTCTGGCCAACTTTTCCTCTGCCTTCATCGCAAACTGATAAGCATCCTCCACTGTCCTTACTGACATCATGTTGAGCTCATCCTGGATTTCATATCTCAGGCCATTTATATATCTGGCTAATTTCTCTTCATCTCTCTCTCTTTGTCTAGTTATGATGTTCAACCTATATAAATCCTCGGTGTACTCCTTAACTGTCATCCCTTTCTGTCTCAGGTTCTGCATCTTCCTGAACAGATTGATGTAATAATCCTTGGGAATGAACTTAGCCTTCATCTTGGCTATCATTCTGTCCCAACTCTTTGTCTTATGTTTTCCTTTGCTTGTCCTCTCAGCCTGCAGTTCATCCCACCACAGTGCGACACGTCCTTTTAGTCTGGTGACAACATGTCTCACCCTTCTTTCCTCATCGACATCTTCATAGTCGGAATATTTGTCCATCGATCTTATCCAATCCAATAGCTCTTTGGCATCTAAATTTCCTTCATACATTGGTACCTCCATCTTGGCTCTACCTCCCAATATGGAAACTTCTCTTACCAAATTTTCCTCGACAACATCCTCTCCTGGAGCTTCTCCAACAACATTCTCTCCCACTGCTTCTTCGCTCTCTACATCACTGACATTTCCAGCATCATGTACTCATCTTTGCATTACCTCCATCGCTTCTAATATTGCATAGAGTTCTCACATATCCCTTTCTAGAACTCGATTGGCCAAAGGTGCCTCCACTCGTCTCCTTGAAGACATTGTGTTGACTGTGTGTCACACACAGAGTGCAACTTCGAGTTATTTTTCTCATTTCTTTTGCCTATTGTCTGCAATCAAAACTTCAGCTCTAATACCACTTGATGCAGACCCCCCTTCTCCCCTAAGGGCTGGGTGACCTCCCAGTCTAGGATCGATCAAGGTACTGAGTCTGATTGACTCTTTGGGTCTCTGCTAGACCCCAACCTCACTTACACAGGTCCTTTCTCCAAATGCGCAGGTCGCCTGAGACCCGCGGCTTCTCTCCCAAGCGTTTTTCGAACCTCAATGCCAAACGAGCGCTTGCTCCTATATGCTAAAACCTTTCTCCCTTGTGACAACTGGCAATGACCATGCACTCTAGCGAATGGTGCATCGTGATTTCATATTTCGCAAACCTGGGAATGTCGCTACCTCTGTTCACCTGATAGCTACAATCACGATGACCTGAGATCTACAGCTCAAATCTTCCCTTTGTCAACGGCTGTTATCAAATCGGTGTTTCATGCTTCGTGACTTTGGAGTCTCCTTTCCTCCGTTCTCCCGATAGCCAAAATCGTGATGGTGTTGGATCAACGGTCGAGGTCTCTCCTCAGAACTGATGGTCATGACAATTTCGGGACTTCGCGTTTCACGAATTTGAAAGACTTGTCACCTCCGATCCTCTGATCCTCGAAATGCTAATATTTTACCCTGAACAATCAACAGTCCATATCTCTCCTGGATCCAACGACTCAGATCAAGTCACAGATTTGGGCTTCGCAAATTCTTAGCGTTCTGCCCTTTGACTCCTCCAAAATGTGATTCAGCGAAATGTTGTTCGTTCTCCACGCGTCCCTCCCGATGGATGGTTCCGATTCTCTAGCATTTAGATCAAATGACTGAGATATTTTCCCCCTTTCGCTTATGCTATCTTCATAGTTAGAAGATATTTTGGGTGTTCAAAGGTTCCAAACCTTTGATCCTTCGACGAGTCCGATTCTTGGATCTCTTTAACACTTATGAAAAGTGTTATCCTTCCTAAGCTTGGTCTTTTTAAGACTTCGACTTCCCACGCACACCTTGCGTTTCAGGGATTCAATCACTCAAATTTCAAAGGTTTTTTCAAAGAGAAATTCCTCTCGTCTTCCTGGCATTCTCCTTTCCTGACTCTTCGATGCTTAGTCAAATCTTGGATCTGTACACTCCTTGCACTAGATCTTCACACAAGGTTAGGGTTCTTGTGGATGACTGTGCACTCCTTGCACCAGTCTCTTTGCACTCCTTACAAAGGGAAAGTTTCATGTTATCTCTTCTGAGTTTTGGAACCAAAATAGATTCTGTCAATGCACTCCTTGCATTCTGTGTGCACACCTTGCACTACTTCAGCAGAAGAGAAACAATTGAAACTTCTTCTAACATTCAAAGTCCCATTAATTCATAAATAAATTCATTCATTCATGAAAACGCAACAACAGATAATTGCAAACAATGTTCACACTATGCATTGGATCAATTTTCCTATGTTCTATTTCATAATGAAAATGGTTACAACTGAAAAAATGAAAATGAAAAACTAAAAAACTCAATTTCCCACTATCTTGCAACTAAAATCTGATCTACAACCACTACCAACCAACGACTGACTAACCCCCTCATTCGGGCGTACAAAACCTTTATTTATTACAAAGAGTTCTTAGGGTTTTCCCCTGGCTACTTGTCTACTCTAAAACTTATCCTAACGACTATCTAGACTAGTCTCATTCCAGAGTCGTCATGGAATCTCCCATTTCGCTCGTAATTATCCAAGCGCTCCTCCAGATATTCCCGGTCTGGTTTCAAGCGTGCCTCCAAAATTATTTCCGACATTGATTTAAGGCGGCTTCAAAATGTCTGTTGTAACTTCCAGCGTTGAACTTCTGTGTAGGTTCCATGACATTGATAAGTCTTGCTCCACGCGATTTCCAACGATGCTCCTGCATGAGATATGGTCTCTTGAAGGCCTTTTCATCTTCTCGAATAAGGTGAGGGGAAAATATAACTTTTTTTCCTCAAAGCACACTAGAGTAGAATTCTTTACGTGGCTCAACCTGCTGGACTTAGTCTTGCATACACACATTCATCATGAAATCGAGCATAAATAATCAAGCACAACTTTTAAGTACAAGGGTAGGTCAAAAAGTGTCATGGATGGGCCTCATGGTATACAATGTATAGGCCCATCACCACCTATAGGAATACCAAAAATAGGTGGAAACCCACTTTTTACTATAAGAAAATTATCAAATGTCATGGGTAGAGTAATAGATGGTAAGGAAGAAGACATTGTGACTCCTCCCATCATACTAGATGATGTGGGGATAGGTCCTCCCATGCTGGATGACCCATTTACTCCTAACATTTCATGAGTATTGTTGAAAAAGGAAAAAGTATGAATAAATGACCTACTCAACTAAATGACTATAGGCTCAAAGGGACCAATCAGAGGAGGGTCCAAGTTTGGTAGAGGAATTTTGTCTATCGCTTCAATATCTACCTATTAAGACTCCTATGAATCTAATATATGCACTTTGAAGGCTTATGTGTCATTGTCATCCAACGTGTACACTTGGTTGTAGGAAGTTCCTCCTCTTTTGGGAAATTTCTCATTGTTATCAATACCGACAAAGAGGTTGGTCAACCATGAAGTAAAGCATGTTTTATATAAAGAAAAACAAAATCCTATGGCCAACTAGACACAAACAACCACATAGCACACCCTAGAAAATATAAAATTGCAACAATAAAACCATCTGTAGGTCAAAGGGGCCTTCTAAAAACCAAAATCCTAAGGGATGTCAACTCCCCAAGACTAGCTAGCAAAGGTGTGAGAGAAAATTATAGTAAACCTCGCGTAACATCCCTTACAAGTGTGAGTACCCTTGTGAAGACAACCACCCTCCAGGGGAATTGAGACAATGATTCAACATATTCCTTAGGTACCACAAGTACTTCCAATTCGTAGTCACTAGTAAGATGCCCTTGGAATGGTCACTATGGTTACCACTTCACAATTAGCGACTAAGTGGAAAAATCATGTGTTAGGACCACATGTATGGGTAGGGAAGAAAAGCCTAAAATTTCAGAGAGAAGTGATTCCACTTCACACTAAAACCCCCGTACATGTAGTATTCCAACAGATACAAAACCAAGTGAAAAGGGGATATCACTCCACTTTCCCTAGTGTGACCTCCTACTTGACACATGTGTTAGAGGTTCTTTCCTGGCAAGCACTCCTTGTTACTAATGGATTTTTGTAATCATTGATCAATTCCTAGTTTTGGTTTTAATGGTCGTGAAAAGTTCACGCTCCAATCCTACACCAAGGCCCTAACCCCTAAGCTAATGTTGGTGTCTAAAAAGAAAAGAGTATTTGATTTTAGACTAAGCACTTTTGTTTTTATGGTTGTTGATTACTCAAAAGGATGCAGAATGGAAAAAAGGGTGTTTATTACTCTTTTCAATTTAAAGAAAGATAAAGAGTGAAAATGCAAGAGATGAACTTATTTTTCTTCGATGATGTAATAACTTAAAAACGGGTGTTTATCACTCTTTTTAATTAATTCTTTAATTATCATGAATGATAAATATTAGTTTAATGAATTATTAAAATAGATTTATGGACACTTTATTATAAAATTATTATTAGTGGTAGTTGAACCAATTAATGGGAGGGATAAGGTAGTTGAGGAATTAATGGGGGGGTAAGGCAGTTGGGGAAATGGATTCGAGGGAGAAAGATAAGGGAGAAGGGAGAACTAGGGGAGAGGATGTTTTTTTGGTTTGATGATATTTTTGGTTTATGGCAAGGTAAGAAAATTTGGAGAAAAATGAGGAGGGCAGGAAACAGTTTTGGCTGCAACAATTTTACTTACAATTTTGCTTGAGGACTATCACAGGGGCACCATTGTTGCTGGGAATTTTGGGCTCGGGGGCCAGGAAACCGTAAGGATTCCTAGAGATAGGGAGTCAGAGAGGTTGTTCCTAGTTGGCTAGGAGGTTACTCAGTTTGGGCAGGATTCATCAGCTTCAGGTTCAACATTAGGTTGAGGTAAATACCTTATGCATTCCCTTATACTGTTGTTCATTATGCTCATTGCACTATTGTTCATTATGCTCATTATACTGTTGTTCATTATTATACTGATGAACATTATTATTATGCTGGAACAGTAAATAAAGAAGTAAATTAGAAAGAATTTATGTGTTTATATTTATATTTATTTTTATGAGGCTCTATATGCACAGGCCTTACATATGGTATCAAAGCCCAATTTCAAAACTGAAACCTAGGGCTTACCCATCCTCATAACTGAAATATTATGCTATTTGTTCTTTAAACAACCCATAAAAACATGGATATGCAACCCTGAAACCCTTTAATCACAACTAGTAAATAACCAGAAATAACCCAGAAAAATAAATAAATAAACTACCCAGAAGACTGAAATGGAGAGATAGCATGAAAATAACCATGAAATGTCTATGAACATTTCACGAACTTGTTCACCTGTACAAGTGAAATCCTTGAAAGGAGATAAATAAACATAAATAATTAGACATATATATAACTAATTTATATATTGAAATATATAGGAGTGTGTGTGTGTGTGTGTGTGTGTGTGGGCAAGAGGGACAGGCTCCACCCAGCCTACAAGACAAGCACAAAAACAACAAATTTTAACACTTGTTATAAAAAAATAAAAAATAGACATCTATATATATATATATATATATATATATATATAAGTTATTGGGTTTTATTATTCAAACCCCAAGCTGCACACCAATCAACAAGTTCAAAAGGATCTCACTATATACAATATTGCAAAGAAATTTAAAATAAAGAGAATCAATCTTGCTTGTGATTGCTCATATTTCAAANTATATATATATATATATATATATATATATATAAGTTATTGGGTTTTATTATTCAAACCCCAAGCTGCACACCAATCAACAAGTTCAAAAGGATCTCACTACATACAATATTGCAAAGAAATTTAAAATAAAGAGAATCAATCTTGCTTGTGATTGCTCAGATTTCAAAGACTTAAGAATTGTTACTGTAGCACCACATAGGGAAAATTACCACTGTATCAAATTCAATGGCTGGTAACCAAGTAGGGTATCATGTGGTTGAATGAGACTAAACTTATAATGTTGTACTGGATAATTTAATATTCTTGTAAGTTTTCTCTCATATGTATGATAAAGACAACCTTAGATTCAAATGACAAAAAGTAAAGAACATTAGAATTCATTACTAAAACCATACCATTTCCCAAAAATAAAAAAAATTCAATCCAACAGAAATGCCAAAATGGCACTTTGTAAGAAATCTTATATTATGGCCTTATTTGAAAAAAAAAAGGGTCGAAGCAAGTAATCAAGAATAACAACAATGACGAATCTCTAAATCAAACACCAAGCGACCAAGAAAAATCTACGACCAAGGGAGAGCCCACAAGTTGGGCATTGTGCACTACACACCAAGCCCATAGGCCACGAGGATGGAGGTGGTCACAAGAGGCACAACTTATGTGCACAACATGCTAGCACCCAAGATGAAACCAAGTCTCAACACAAATTACAAAGCCAAGCACCAAGTTGCATGGAGGAGTCCCACTAGGGACAATGCACTACGCATCAGTTCAACGCCTAATGACCAAACTCCAAACCAAGAGAGGGAGCCCACAAGGCGAATTGTGTTTACACCACGACCAAGCTTCAATATCCAAATATATGCATATGTATATAAAAAAAAAAATTGGGCCTGAGCTTCAATATCCAAGCATATAACCAAGAGCCAAAGAACCAAAGTCACAACATCCCAAACACTGCAAGTCCCATGCCCTACGCGTATTATACACCAAAAAAAATAGGTATAAAAATTTTTTTTCAAAGCCACAACACAGCCACAAAAATTAAAGTCAAGCCTGCATGGCAAGCCAAGCTATGGAGCCCATCTATCCGGGCACCATGAGGAGAGAGACCACATGGTATTCTTGCTCGCTTTTACAAACGCCCAAACTTTGCATCAAACTCCATATATCTTTCACCGCGCTCCTTTATTCCATTCTCTTTTTTCCCGGACTTCAACAAGCTGTGCAGAAAGATCTTGAACCCTTTTCTCTGACTCCAAGCACGCCAAATGAAATTGTTTCATGCAATCCTCTGTCATAGCTTGTAATATCCTTCTTTCTGCAAGATGTTCATTCATATCTGAGATCTGTTTCTCCAAATTTCTAAGAGCATCTAGATGAATTTCTGTAGAAGTTTCTTTGAACTATTCAATGTACTCTTCTAGGTTACCAGATTCAGTTGTCTGGGCATGAAATTTTTGAAGCTGTGACTAAGCATGAAATTCTTCAAGCCACGACTAAGCACCAGGGCTTAAAAACTAAACTACCTATAAACTATGTGGTGTAGCGTCACACCCAAGAGCAAGATTTAAACCTCTGAGGAGGATACCCACGGGTCGAGGGCTATGTGCTAAGCATCAAGCCAAGCGGTTGAGAACGTTACCAACTCACAGTCCATGCTCAGTTGCAGA
>JASDQU010011503.1:111148-153831 GCA_032191745.1 Picea mariana | reverse complement strand
CATTTTTCGTAGGGTATGTCTGATATGTCTTTGCACTTTCCATTCTCTATCTCACCTCCTTATGTGAATACAAGTTTTGGGTTTGGGGGCATGATTCCTCCTTCTTATCCCTCTCCGTTTTGTGGGAGTCATTTCCTTCAAACTCCTCTTATGGTAGGAGGTTGGAATCTTCCTTCCTACGAATCCACTATGCGAGAAGTAAGTTCCCAACTATGCAATCATTCTACTTGTTACACTCCATCCACTTATCCTTCTTCTGCTATGTCGGTTCCTACGAACACTTTTCCCATGGCGGACCTTCGTCTGCCCTCTGGTGTTTCATCCGAGGGGAGTTATTTTTATAGTATGGGCAACCCCCCTCATGAATTTCCTTCGTCTGGGAGAAACATATATCCTCACATGAGTAACCCTTGCCATGTCTCTTTCTCTTCGCAAGCGGCTTCCTCAGTTTCAATGCCCTTACAACCCTTTATGAATTAGTATGGAGGAGGATACTATGCTTCTAGATAGGGACAGGGTGTAAACCAGGATCCATCCTAGCCTGCAATTTATTAAAACCAATCTTTCCTTGGACCTTTGTCTCAAATGCCAAAATTCACCACCGCCACAAGACTAGTCACTGCGTGTCATACTAACATTATATCACCAACCTTTGCTAGTCATGTTGGATATTGGTAGACAACCTCTGCGAGTCATGTTGAAGACTTGCAACCAGTCGTTGCAATTCATGCTGGGGGAAATGGTCTATTCATTGCTAGTCACACTGCACATCCATCACCAACCTTTGCTAGTCATGTTGGGGATCCATCACCAACCTCTTCTAGTCATGTTGGGGATCCATCACCAACCTCTGCTAGTCATGTTGGAGATTTGCTACTAGCCTCTACAAGTCATGCTGGGAGCATGTCACCAGCCACTGCAAGTCATGCTAGGGGAATTCATATGATTGAGAAGCACAGACATCTCGGACGTAATCCTAGATTCCTTTGCAGGACTTGTGAAGGAAGTCACCTTACTCATTTATGTCGTGTTACTGTTGGGATACCAGAAGCGTGGGGATCACCTAAGGGCCCTTCGGGTTCTGAGGCATCTATGGTTTCACAAAACTCTGTTCCTTATTTGTTTGATACAACAGTCATGCCGATGCAATCTTTGGTTGACACCCCTTTTCCTTTAAGGGTTGATGCGTCCTTTGACCTTGTTCTCTCACATCTCGTTCAACCTGTGGTCGTGTCGATGCAATCTTCGACGGACACCTCTCCTATGTTCGAGGGTGATACTTCTCTTGACCTTGTTGTCTTGCATATTTTTCAACCATTGTTCATGTTGATGCAATCTTCGACCAACACCTCTCCTATGTTCAGGGGTGATGTGTGTCTTGACCTTGTTGTCTCGCATATTGTTCAACCAATGGTCGTGTTGATGAAATATTTGACCGACAACACTCCTGTTTTTTAGGGTGATACACCTCTTGACCTTGTTGTCTTGCATCCTATTCAACAAATGGTTGAGGAAGTTTTTGTATCGATGCAATATTCGATCGACCCCACTTTTCTCTCGAAGAGTGAGAATTCTAAGGAAGTAGTCGTACCAATGCAATTTTTGGTCGATACCACTCTTCTGATTCTGGTTCTATAAAATTCTATGCCACGTCCTTAGCAGTTCTAGTACTTCACCTTCTGAACAAGAGAGAGTTTTACTCTTCCTGATTTCTCTCCCTCCAAGCCTTGACGAGGTTCCCTTTGATTGGGATGGTCTTGTAGGGTATCCAATGCCTCCGTCTATGTCTTTTCTAGGAAGAGAAATTATCCGATATAACACGAAGACAATAACCTCCGTTAGCACTTTGTCCTCCTTGACTTGGAGAGCTTTGGGTATTATCAAGCTTGTGTCGGTTCTTTATAAGATACTGACATTCCACAGAAGGTCTGCACGGGAGCCTTGGCCTGCCCCATGGCTTGTCGCCTAGCATTTCCAAAATGAGTCTTAGTTAAGCTCTTTTCTGACTCGTCTAAAATCTAAAAATATTTCCAAGTGATTTGTCCCTTTCACACTCGCTAAATTGGATTTGAAAGTTCGTGAGTCTTAGTTAAGCTCTTTTCCGTCTCGTTATCAAAAATAGAAAAGATTGGTGAGTGAACTTATATTTTTCACACTCGTAGATTGGATTTGAAAAGACGTCTATTTGGCACAAGTTTACCCCTTTTTCACACCAAGTAGACTACAGGACATAAAAAAGGATATTTTTTGGAGTTAAGTTGTGATTGCATCTCATGACCTCGCTTGCAGTATTGAGCCTTTAGTCATTTCTCGCTTTGCGTAATAAATTGTTTCCTAAGAAGTTTTTCATATTCAACCAAGAAGAGCCTTGTTTATATCCTTCACAATTTGACACCCTATATCATGGAGGGAACATCACCCCAAGTGTCCATCTCCCACATGAATTTCCTTGCATTTAGCATAGGTATGTTCCACTGTTGTAACTAGTTTTGCTTACTTGTGACACTCGTTCCCTCCTCGGTATCATAACATTCATTTGTTATGAAAAAACAAAAAAAATAACGGCGGGAAGGGAGTACTATATTATAATTGGTAGCATTCGTGCCACCTTTGAACAGAGCACAAAGTTGTTGAGTCCTTACATGATCATAATTTTGTGTTTAGCATGGCCTTAAGAAGCTGATCTCGCTACAGAGTTTTCTCTAACAACTGGTTACTCTTCCAGGCCCTATAGGGAACATCATGGATGCCTCATGCATATAATAGTCACATCGTTGGGTCTATGCTGCCAGAGTCCACCATATGTCTCATGCTCTTGTTCAAAGGAAGTTTATCAACCTGTGTTGGCCACTCCTCAGAAATATTGACTTTTCATATCGATCGTACCCTCAGTTGGTCTTAGAATCACATGATACTATGGTCTTATCATGCACCCTGGCCTTACTTGCATCATCGGTAGGTCACCTTGAAACTAGCAATCGGCATTTCATCATTGGTCGTTGACTGGGTGGTTTCCCTTATGTTCGACGGCAAGACATCTATTCAAACTTTGGGATTCATATAGTGTCTTGGATGCCATTAGCCTTATTGGTGGTTTCCTCGCCTTTGTCGGCATTTTTCATCATTGGTTTTTATTCAGAGGGTCTTTTTTGTATAGCTATTGCATTTGGTACGCGTGAAAGATGCACAAGGTCGTTGGTTTGTGAACATGTTCTTCATACGATCTCCACCAAATCATGAAGCTCCTGCTTTGTTCCTCATGTTGACTCATGAGAGATGCCTTAATTCTCTCCTTTCAGCGAGTCTCTTTCCATTGACTTCAACTCATTTATTGTAGATATGAGACCTAGAGTTTTGATGAGTACCTTGAAGCTTGCAGTCATTAGTGGAAGGCTCTCTTGCCATTGATAGATGGGAATACATCAATGTCTCCTGATCAATGGATTTCTCAAGCGTTCGACATTGACTCATTTATTCACACTCGTAGAAATGTACTCGGTGCCTTGATACCTACTCTCATTATTAGTAGGTTGTCTCACATTTGTTAACAGTATACCTCAATGACCGGTAATCAAACGATGTCTCATTGTGTTCGACCTCAACTCCTTTATTCACATGATGTAGACTTGCACCCTTGGCGGATGGTGTAGAAGACTTGAAGACATTACTATGTCACCGTAAATTTCCCGAGTTGTTGCTTCCCTTTCATTGGACCAGTACCTATTTGACTTCAGTAATCATGGGATATCAGATTGTACTCCATGGTATACAAATATCTTCAGATTGATTTTGAGATTGGTTTCACTGGGCATTGTTTGTGACTATGACAGCTTTTGGCATGTAACAACATTTGTATTTTCCTATTCATGAACACTTGTTTGGTATATGTTCCACATGGATCTACGGTGTATTCTTGGCAACCATGTATGCAAAGTTAGTACATAATGTAATGAGCAATTGAGTTCATCCATCTGGTCCTCTACCACTCCACTTCTGGGTTATTTATAATGTATTTCAGCCATCACAGATACTCCTCTAATCTCACACATTAGGAGGCATTTGTTATAGCAAGATTTTCCTCACCATTGCTATCTTTCACAGAGGGCCTTTTTCCATTTCCCTATGCAGACTTGTCATCCATTTTTTATGAATCCAGAGATAAAAATATACATTTTTCCACATATACGCTCCCTATATGTTATGCAAGATGCATATACATTGGTTGCTCCACTACAGCCCATGTACATCAGGATTTGTGCCAGAAAATACAAAAAAGAAGTTGGGTTTCCATGTCACGACAAGAGATCTCTAATCCTTGGCCTTCCATATACTGGAAACGTTCTTACTCGGCCCTTCAGTTGCATTCTAAAGGCTATAAGAGCACAATTTCGAGCTATGGAAAAGGAGGAGAAAGCATTCAAATTTGAGAACAAAGTTACTATGGAGAAATTACTTCATATTGAGTCTGCATCCCTTTGTCCCTCAAGTCTGAACACAGTGTTCAGCCCCCAAGATCTTTCCCTATTGTTGAGAGGACCTCATTGCCTATTTGCTATGAGCTTGACTTTGGTGGAGGATTGAAGTGGTGGAGACCCAAGTGGAAGGAACTTGGTTTCTTGGTTTCGAACCGTACCGACACAGAAGTCTGTAATGTTGTCACTTCTACTGATCAATTATTAATAATAATACTCCTTTCCCGTCTTATTGATATCATGCAAATATATGATTATTATCCATGGGCATTTTTGTAATGTTTTTTAATGGATTATGCTATCCGATGTGCTAACCCCTTTTATATTATCACTATATACTTGCTCTTCTTGTCTGTTGAGAACTTCTCGCAGGTATAAATCTTTGGGTCAAAGTGCTCAACGGTGGAACATCATCAAACATTGGATCGAGGTAGGCCTCTTTCTTATCTTGTACATTATTCTATATAGCATATGTTGGAATTGAGTTGAATTCTGTAGTCATACCTGTCTGTTGGGTTTTACCCTTGGCCATAGAGAGTTTTTCCCTCGTAACAATGAGCGATTCACAATGTATAAGATTTGAAATTTTAGGAATTAAAATATAGATCTCTTATGTTTCACAACTTTTGAAATGTTTATTGTGAGTTTATATATTTTTATTTAAACATTTAAATGTTTTATAGAAGATCCTAGCATCTAATTTTCTAGAGGGGGATTACTTTAGAGAGGAGTGGTAGATCTGTAGGTTATTTCGATAGGTTATATGTTCCTTTAATTCCTATAGTTTAACCTTTTTATATGTTTTTTTTTAACATTTACTTGTTAATTTATACACAAATGCAAAGTGTAGATTGATGCATGATGATAAATGATAATAGAAATAGTCAAACAAAGCATGCTAGAATTATGCATTACCTTGAGGAGCCAATGACTCCTTGAACTATCACAATCATTCATGTTAATTCAAGTGTGTTTATTTTTCGCAAGTGTGGTGTATTTGATTATCCCACAAGTGTGGTATGTTTGATTTTCCACAATGTCATTTCATTTCCTATATAGCAACATGTAGACAACCACCAGTGTGCACATATAGTACACAAGATCTCACAAGTTTCTCTCTAACTCCAAATTGATAAATAAAGGCATGATCTCCTTTATTTTTCTTTATAGGGTGATAAAATAGCTCATAAATGTTGAAGTGATAGATTCTTCTCATGTATCTCTTCGAAGGGGTTTTATCCATGAGAGCTTATCCGTGACACGATTAACCAAGTAACATGAAGTAGTAATTACTTCTACCTAGAACTTCTTCTCTAAGCTGGCTCCACTAAGCATACTCCTAGCTCTCTCCATTAACATTACGTCCATGCATTCTGTAAATTCATTTTTTTGATGGGTATATAGATTTGACTTTTGTCTTTCAAAGTCGTTCTCCTTAAAATATTATCAAATATTGCAAAACAAAAATCACACCATTATCAATCCTTAACACTTTTATTCTTCCTATTAATTTGATTTTCTAAGAGAGTTTTAAACTCCTTAAACCAACTAAAAACCTCGTATTTAGTGCGAAGAAAATGCACCCATGTCCTATATTAGGCATCAATGAATTATACATAATACAAAGCCTTAGATATCAAAAGAAATTTAGTTCCAAACCATATATAGCATAATGAATTAAGTTCAACAACCCCAAATATTTGTGAGAACCTTGAAATAAAATTGAACATGGTTCTATTTTCCATATATGCAATGCTCAGAAAAATCAAATTCAAGACCACAATCAGTGAATCCATAAAAAATATTTTTGTTTTTCAAGGCTTGTAGGCCCTTCTCACCTACATGGCCCAATCTTTAGCTCCATAGCATTGCCTTATTTTCTTGTAACTTTCTTTCTAAAGAAATAGTTTGTTTAGGTACTAAAAAAACATGACCATCAAAAATAGATATAGGTTTAGATTGTAAAGGATAGATCTTATAAATCTCTTAGTTACAAAAATCAAAGAGCTATTACACTAAATAGTGCATGCATCAATCTAAAACAACATTCCCACTTGAAAAACTTTATTGAGTGACATATCTCATAATACCATCTTACACCCTTTGTTAGAGGAAACAACATGCACACCCACATCATTAATTGTGCTTAATGATAATAGGTTTTGTGTCACAACAAAATGCGAAAAACACCACTAATACCCTTTAATTTATCATTAGGGAATATTATCAAGACTCTACCATGGCCAACTATGTTGAAAGGAGAGTAAGCACCTAAGTATATCGTCCCACCATCATATTTCTCATACACTAAAAAATAATGTCAATAAGAAGTCATATGGAATGAAGCTCCAAAGTCTACTAGCCATGCAATCTAGCCTACATGGGTTTCCAAAGATACCATAAAGGCATATCCACCATATTCTATAGAAGAATTTTTAGAATCAACATGAGAATCATTATTTTCTTTCTTATTCTTATTTTTCTCTCCCTTGTATTCTCTTTTGAAATTCCCAACATTACTACAGTTTCAACAATTTTCCTTGGACTTGAGACTTTGTATGCAAAGGATTTGGATCAACCAATTTCTATCCTCTTTCCTTTCTCATTCGATATTACATGAAAAACCAAGGGCTCATTGGCGGATTTATAACATTTTCACCTCACCTCCGCTAAGAGTAAATACGCTATGGCCTTATCGAACACCAATATATTTAAGTGCTTCCAATGGACATTAGTACATGGTTTTCTCATGAATCTAGCAAAGAACACAAAACCATCATACAAAGATTTTCCTCATCCATATTCACTCCAACTGAGATTAAGTGGTTCACAATATTATTAAATGTATTCATGTGCTTGGCTACATAATACCCATCGCCATTCTCAAGGAAAACATTTTTTTCTAGAAAATGTTTATTAACCGAGTATTCATCTTCATACAAATCCCCCAACTTCTTCAAGATAGTTGCTATTGTTTTTCTTTAGAAACATTTAATAATACAAAATCCATGAAACATACCCTAATAAGGCTTCTCACTTTTCTCCTGAACACCAACCATTCATCATCTTTCATACCTGCAAGTTTTTTTCAATATATTGCTACACATAGATCTTGATCTGTGAGAATATCCTCCCTCTTGAGCTTGCACACTTAAACCTTGGTTCCATTAAGATTCTCCATTTCTAATCTATTCTCTTTCCATTTTCCTACAACAATATTTCTTAGTCAAAGCATGATTAGATCAATAAACCTTTTTCTTAACACCTTGGATCCTGGGTGATCACGAAAGGAAGGAGAGGTGAAAAATAGGCTTCCTATAGTAATCAATGAGAGAAGAATGTGGAGAAATTAAATAAAAATCACTGAAATAATAAATAACATAGAAACATACAACCATTAGACAATAGTTTCTTGGGAAAACCTTTCAAAGAAAAAAAGCACACTCTAAGCACACTCAATGTATTATTGAACAACTAAATGATTACAATACATTACAAAGACGTTAGTAATATCATAAGGATCTAGAAGAAATTTTGGCAATCCGTTTTTCTCCAACCCTAGCACTCAATAAATAGACATAACAAAAACTATAGACCATTCATAATTTTTCAATTCCACATGCTAGAAATCACCAATAATTAATTGGCCAAATGTTTTGTATTTACATTTATTGCAAGATGTAAAATATATGACACACCTTCCCAAGAATGGAAAGGGAAGCGAAAATGAAAACCTCTCATTTATCCCTATGTAACCATCCTTCCATTTTTTTATTAATGGACCTAGTAGTCATCCTCCATTCTATGCTCTTAAGACCTAATAATTAAGAGACAATGTCTTCCAGTATGACTTACGAAGAGCTTTGGAGACTGGAGAAACTGCAAGCTAGGGTTTGGTAGGCACGAACACAATAGAGGAAAACATGAGTACCAAGGGGGGCGGTAATGGAACCCCCTCATACAAGAAGGTAGTAGTAGACAGAGAGAAAGGCCCACGAGGCATAGGTTTCAAGGCACCAATGACAAGAACCTCGATATCGGAAATGAAAAAGAGTCAGGAAAGTAACCAGAGGAAAGGCAATAGCATGGGGGAAAAAACCAAAGAACCTCAGAATGTTGCACAAGAAATAGCGAGCCCCAATGGGGCTGAAGGGCGCAACCCATGTAAACCAAAGACAAAAATGATACCCAAGGTAATATTGGACGATCCGCAAACGCAACTCTACAGGGACCATTCAAGACGTATGATCTAATCTACAAGTTTATGGGGTTGTGGCCAATAGAAAGAATGTTGCACAACTTGATTAAATATCAATGGAAGCCAAGGGAAGAAGTGGATCTTCACCTAGGCTTAAAAGTCTTCTTTACAACAGTTTTCATGAACCTGGAAGATAGGGATAAGATCTTTGAGGGGGGAGCATACTTCCACGCCTCAGCAGGACTATACATGCGACCATGGAAGGAAAATTTCTCCTCAGGAAAAGAAACCTTCAAAAATGTGTCTGTATGGCTGAGACTTTACTCCTTGTTGTTAGATTATTGACTACCCTCCACCTTTGAAGAAATAGGGAACAAACTGGGAAAATACGTGAAGACATCGGAAGCAACCCTAAAAGGATGATACACCTCCTACGCAAGAGTCTGCATAGAGATGGACATGTCGAGGGAACTCCCAGAAACCATAAGCATGGAATTCAGGGACGAGGAATGTATACAAAACATTGAATTTGAGAAAATACCCTTTAGATGTAGGAGATGTCATGAACATGGACACCTAATCAGAGAATGTTCGATCATCAAAAAACAAGAAGTGGAGAACACCAAAATACAACAGGACGAAGATGGGTTTATAAAACCAAACCACAGAAAAAAAGCTAACAAGAAACAAAGTAAAATACCAATAGGGAGCAACCTAGAGGCCAAGAATAAAGCAGAAGGATGGAACAATACCAAAAAAGAAGAGGAAGGAGGAAAGGAAAAAATAAAAGCTAAAGAAGCCAGGGAACAAAATACCAATGAGGATAGACATAGTCCAAGAAAGGGGATGGAACAGGGGGTAGCGCAAATCCTATGGATGGAGAAACCAGAGATACCCCCACCCCCATGCAGGAGGTAGAAGAAGATGCATAAATGACTCCAAGCGAGGTAGGATCAAAAGATCCTGATCTCAGAGACGTAGTGGAAAGGGAAGGGATCGATCTCCCGAACATACTGGAGCAATGGAAAAGGCAGGGCCTTGACAATGTACCAATGGAGCAACGAGATCGCATCTAATACTTGTTCCTCCTAATGGAGGAAGTCAAATCCATAGGGCTCAAGTGGACACACAGGGAGATAGGATACCTAGAAGTCAAACCAGGTGAAGGACAACCACAACTATCACCCAAGTAGTCAAAAAGGAAAAAAGGCAGGAAATCAAATAGTGTATCCCTACAGGAACTAGTATCTCTATTGATAAATTCAAGTAAGATAAAAAATCTCTTTCCCAACTCCCCCCCACATGTTTAAATGAAGATTATAACATGGAATATAAGAGTCATGAACAACCCACGAAAGCAGAATTCTTAGAAATAGACTTAAGAAGGAACAACCGGACCTCTGTTTCATCCAAGAGACAAAATGCACTGTAGACAAAATGGAAACAATCGAAAAAAAACATTGGAGCAAGTACAAGATGTTCGCTATCAAAGGACAACAGATGGTAGGAGGAATCCTCACCTTGTGGAACTCACAAGTGATGAACCTAATAGCAGCCAAGGCTACCAGGCACACACTTTCGGTTAACATGCAAATCATTGGGAATACAAAGATGATCATATGCACTAATGTGTATGGACCCCAGATGCTAAAGGAAAAGAGAAGAATGCTTCTAGACCTAGAAGAACTAAAAACCACTCCAGCAACCTCCACTGGATCCTGGCAGGAGACTTCAACATCATCATATCACTTGCAGAAAAAAAAGAAAGCACCAAGAGGTTGGATAGAGATGCAAAAGAATTCTCAACATTCATAGATACAGCGGAGATGGTGGACTTCAGAACCAATAACGGACACTTCACTTGGAACAACAAATGGATAAATCAACATCAGGTTGTGACAAGACTGGACAGATTGTTGGTGTTGGAATCCATCATTATGCAGGGGTTAACGTTAGATTGCAGTATCCTTCCCTGGGGGGGTTCTGATCACTGGCTAGTCCAATTGGAAGTAGAATTCCCAACCACCCCGAAGAATAAACCTTTCATATTTGAGAAATTATGGATTTAACAACCCACCTTGAAGGAGAACATCAACCAGTGGTGGTGGAAGGAAAAAATGGATCAAGGTACACGGATGTTCAAACTCTATAAGAAACTAAAGTACATCAAATATAAGCTCAGGGAGTGGAACAAGGAAATTTTTGGCAACATAAACCAAGAGAAGAAAAATATTGAAGACAGAATGAGAAGACTTCAGAAAGTTTGCAAAGGGGAGGGCTACATAGAGGGCCGAAAAAAGGAAGAGATCCAAATGACCCAGGAATGGGAAGGAAGATGCCAGTAGGAATAAATTATATGGTGCCAAAAGTCCCAAATCATATGGCTAAAGGAAGGAGAGGGAACACCAAGTTTTTTCATAGAACAACCATTGCCAAAAGAGCCCACAACAAAATCCCAAAAATTAAGGATTAGGATGGGATCGAGCGAGAATCCCACAAGGAGATTGCGAATACCCTGGTAAGTCACTTCCATGGGATATCCCAGGAACCCAGCAAAGACTGAACGGAGGCCATCCTAATGATTACGCAGCAGATCCCCTGAATAGTCACCAAGGAACAGAATAACAACCTAAACAAACCCATAGCTAAGGAGGAAATTGATCAAGTGATCCAGGAGATGCTCAACAGGAAATCCCTAGGTCCAGATGGTTTCATAGTGGAATTCTTCAAAGCCTGTTGGGAAGTGGTCAAACACGATGTTTATAGGGTGGTGGAGGACTCTAGATGATTGACCTCCATCCTAAAAGCATTAAATGCCACAATGATTACTCTAATCCCAAAAGAACATGAAGCAAGGACCCCTGACCACTACAGACCCATAGCATTATGCAATGTGGTTTACAAGATAATCTCTAAAGTCATAGCCAATAGATTGAAACCCCTCCTACCCACACTGATTTCACAAGAACAGGCGAGTTTTGTGGAAGGACGACAAATCATGGACAACATCATCCATGATCATGAGATAATACACACCCTGAAAATCCAGAGGAGAGGGGGGATGATAATACAACTTGACCTAGCAAAATCCTATGAAAAAATCACCTGGAAGTACATGGTTAAGACTCTAGAAGCCTTTGGGTTCTCCCAATACTGGATTAGCTAGATTATCATCTAGTCTCAATGACAAGTTTCTCGCTCCTGATAAATGGATCCCCAGCCAAGCCCTTCTTTCCTACTAGAGGCACCAGACAAGGAGACCCACTATCCCCCTTTATGTTCATCCTGATGATGGAAGGTCTCAGTCGAAGCATAAAAAGCACAAAAGCAGCAGGAGAAATTACGGGCCTCAAACCTTTTGAAAACTGCCCTAATTACACACACCAACAGTTCGTGGATGATACCTTACTCCATGGAAAACCCATGGTCAAGGAAGAAAAAACATTCAAAAGGATCTTAGAAGAGTTTGGGGAAGCCTCGGGAGCCGAGATCAACCATTCCAAATCGATGATCTACTTTTTCAACACCAACCCTACAATCCAACGAAACCTGGCAAATATTTTGGGCTTTGAGTGAAAAACTCTCCCAAATAAATACTTGGGCATCCCTTGACGGACAGAGTTTACAAAATGGCAACTTGGGAAGGAGTGATCAACAAGCTACAGGAGAGGGTGAAAAATGGGACATACATATCCCTCAACCTAGCGGGGAAACTGGTACTGACCAAGATGGTTCTACAATCAATTCCAACCTATATGATGTTTGTATTTCCCACCCCCAAAGGGATACTACAAAAAATAAGGACCATCCAAAGGGAATTTCTATGGCGAGGAGAGGAAACTAAGAAAAAATGGACCCTAGTGGCTTGAGAGAAGGTTTGCAACCCAAAATGCAAAAGAGGACTGGGGCTACAAGATCCACAAGTAACCAAATAAGATTATGGGGTGAAACTCTAGTGGTGATGGGTTAAAGAAACTTCTACCATGGGAAACCCTCTGGAAGGCCAAGTATGCCCCGGAAATAAATTACCAGGACCGAATTTGTTTTATGGGCACCAAGGAAGGATCAGCCATCTGAAACCTATCTTGGCGCAACAAGACCTGGGTCCAGACACACAGCTTCTGGGAAGTAAGGAATGGTAAAACAACCAGATTCTAGGAGGATGCCTGGCAACAGGAACCCAAGATGGGAAACCCAAACAGGGAGGAACTCCAACAGGACATGATCACGCAAGGCATAACCAACATCCACCACTATTGGAAGCAAGAAACAGATTGAAATAGATGGAGAATCTTGGATAATTTCAACTCTAAAACTAGCAATTGGACAACAACCATCACGAAAGAGGTGGAGGAGGAAATGAGGAAAAGGAAAATTGTAGTCTCGGATGAAGAAGACCAATTAAGATGGGGCTAGAAAAATGGCGGGGAATTCAATTTGAAGGAAGCTCGACATTATATCATGGAACAAGACCAAGAAGACACAACGCAACTATGGGATAAGCTCTGAAGTAGCCCCCTGTGGCCTAAAATAAAAATCTTCAAATGGTTAGTACTTCACAATTGAATTCTAACCTGGGAAAACCTAAGGAAAAGGGGCTTCATAGGTCTGTCACGGTGCCACCTTTGTCAAACCAAGGAAGAAACAATGAATCATCTCCTTGATGAATGTATTTACACATAAGAGATCTGGGACGGGCAGTAGGTATTTTTCGACAGTCCAATAGGACCCGACTTAACATCTGTGCAACCATCAAAAACTAGCATGAGATTTACAGTGAAAATCAAGAGGTGAATCTATGTTGGATTCTCATTCCAAGGATGATCATATGGACAATATGGAAATAAAGGAACCGATGCATCTTCAAGAATGAAATCCTTCCGGAAGGGAAAATCAAAGAAAAAATAATCTCCATGACAAGAGAAACGATGCAGAGCTACAACTACCAAAATGGGAAAGCACAACTCGCGGGACGGGACTCTAGAGTCCTAGAAGCTTTTCACTTAAAAGACGGGTGCAACCATACACAAACAAAATGACCACCACAACTCCAACTAGGTGAGCACCACTGGAACCCCCGTCCAGCAGGGTCACTCAAGTTGAATTTCGACGGGGCGAAAAAAGGAAACCCAGGCATCACAAGAATGGGTGGGGTTATCAGGGATAGTAAGGGGAAACATAATCCGGTTGTAGGCCAGGAGTATGGGAAAGTCAACTAACAACGCAACGTAATTTGGAGCCCTGGATATCGGCCTCGAGATTCTAAGCTCAGAAAGGATGACAAACACAATCATGGAAGGTGAATCCACTCTTGTAATCAACACTGTGAAGAGACTCCAAAATGGCACTAGAGTGGGCAAAGTTCAGAGACACTGGCTCTTGGCACACTCCCTGCAAAAACTCCAGGAGCATCTGCAAAATATGAAAACAGTGGAGTTGCACTGGGTACGTAGGTCAACGAATGGTCTGGCGGATAGAATCGTTAATGAAGGGGTTAGCAAGGAAGGATAAAAGTTAGACACCACCTGGAGAAACATCCCAAACGGTCAATTCAAAACATACTGCACACAACTAGCGACAAAATACTATGACAAAATCTTAAGTACTGAAGGTCACATTGAGAGGAGTGGTGCAAGGCCAATAGGCGGGCAGACGAATCCAAGCAGAATCTTCATGGCCAACACCCAATTACAAGTGACAATAAAGGATCTAACCACACAACAGATGGAGGTATGACCTCAAGGTCACATTAGTAGGAATAAGTGCAGGTTAATGCAAGGGAAAGTACAAACAAGACAGCATGTTGTGAGTGATGTAGGACAAAAGATGTTACCACGCACCAGTAGGGTCACACCCCTTCCAAGAACAGGTACGACGAAGAGAAAAGTTGGTTACACAACAAGTAGGGGGAAGGGCCGGCATAGGGATAATGGATGGACTGTCATGGTCACACATACCGAGATAGAGAAAAAGGATGGGAAGGACCACCTCTATGGGAAGACCATGATTGCAAGGACAAGCCCGCAGCAGGAGAATTTCCATAAGAGGTGAAGCACTAGGAATCGATGCAATTGGACAAAGCGCAACAGAAGAAGCCACCATAAAAACAAGGGCTCGGCAAGAAGGAACCCCTGGGTAGATAGGAATAGGAGGAGAATTCAAGGAAAGAACTGCCACAAGCCAGCCAAGATGGCGTGTATAAAGAAAATGCACCTCAAAAGAAACACCCAGATGGAAGAAAATCCGATAAGCCATAAGAAGATTTCAAGGATGGAGAAAGAAACCTGAGACGCCAAAGGCACCTTCCAGGCATTGGTCAAACCGAAGGGTCAAGCGACCATCACCAGATGGGAGAAGTAAATCACTCTCAAGTGCAAGGGCAAAGCCTAGGAGGAACTAAGATAGGAAGTGGACTGGATAAAAGACCCAGGGACCACGCATTCCAGGGAAACACTCTACCACAAGACAATAGAGATGGCCTGGTGAACAAAGATGTTAATAGGAAAAGTGAGCATATAAAAGAAAGTTTCCAGTCCGAAGGGTAACAAGGCACAAAAACAATTGCTAAGAGAAATCTTGAGTCACCTCAGCAACCTAGATTCTAGTACAAAATGAATTGCAGAGGACCAGAAGAATCAGAAGGAGAAGCTGGAGTGAATGGCTGCCCAATTCCACTTATACTTGCGCTACATCCATAATATGGACATCACACCTGTTGATGGGAATGGAGCAACAGCCCAGATCAGGAATACCCACACGGTGGCCTAGAGAGAGGAGAGAAAGGACAATGCGAAAGATGGAAAGAAGAATCTCATAATCCTCCACTAGCGTTGGGTAGCAAATGATCAGGGAATATCATTGGGTGAGTCTTAATTGTTGTCCTATGTTTTTTTGGCTTTGTTATGATTAACTTGTCAAAACTGAATATGATGGTACTGGACCGATTTCCCAATGTGGCGATCCAACCATACCCCTATGTTATCTCAAAGAACACAACTCCGGAACCCCTGGGATGGTTTCCTTTTTGGAAAACCAAGGAATTTCTCTTTTTTGTATATACTCACACTCACTTACGAAAAAACCTATCTTCTAAATAAAATAAAATTCTTTAAAACATGAGAAGAATTGATTGATGCAAAGTGATGGTTCATAGAAAAATGAAAGAAAGTTTTGAAAACAGATTTGATAAAACAATGACCCAACAACAATAGCTGGTCCCTATTACTAATAGGTAAGTTATGTCTTTCTCCTTTAACATAATTAAGTCTTGATACATTACTAAAGCCTCCCCCTCATTACTTGGGTTATGCCTTTCTCCATTAACATAATTAGGTCTTGATATATTATTAAATGCCTCCACTCATTATTGAATGCATTTACAAAATCCAAAGTTGTCACTTTGATGGTGTTTAAAAGTTTTACATTTTGGTTTTATATTTTGGTATTAATACTAGATAAAAAATGGACTAAATCTCAATTTTTTTGTTTAAATTACATTTTTGAATGCTAAGGATTTTTTTTCCTGTTAATGATCTTGCTCTCAATACACTTCATATTTCCAATGATTTCATCACTTGGATGTCACAAAATCTTGTTATGAGTATGCTTGTGGAACGATTCCAAACAACCAAGGGCTACTAATGGGTATTTTAAAATGTTATAATTCTAATGATGAAAAATAACAAACAAATATGAAGATGTATACACTTGTTCTCGAAGACAGTTGTTTTAGTATGGATTGTTTTTAGAATTCAATTGAAGGTACCTAGTAGCAATGGATTCAATATCCATCACATCAATTCTATATTTATATATGCATAAGTATGAAGAGATTCAAGATCCATTAGACAAATTCACTAGTATGATACATCAACTTAGAAAAAGTTTTACAAGTGCTAGGTTACAAGATGAAAAAGACACTTGAAATCTCAATTTGCAAAATTCAAAGAACTCTAATGAGTGCCAATATCTATTTGAAGAATTTTAAATATTTTCTAGGAATATTTACAAGCTCCATATTTACATAAATATTGCAAAGATATCATATAAATTGGTTGTTCAGAACTCCATGATTCAATTTTATGTTTAAAAGCTTATATAGCTTTATTATTGGATCAACAAGGTCATTAACATAGCATTCGCTCACAACCATTTATTACTATTGTAGGTATTTTTGACGAAAAACTTCAAAAGATCAAGTACTTGTTTTCTCTCGGGAATGAGGTAATTCTTATATGCTATCTCTGAATTTCATTTTATAGACTTGAAAGATTGAAAGTAATTCAATTAAGTTTCTATTTCTCTACAAATACCATATCCTTGTCCATTTTATCCTTATACATATTCTCCATCTACCTTATCCTCTGTCAAATATTTGTCAATTGGTCTAAAAATTGTTATCCTTATTCCTTATCATTTTCAACATGAATATCACCTTAGTCCTTTATAACTATGTTTCAAATGAGACAAAGTTATCAATACTCAATTCTGATTTGGAAAGACAGTTTACAATCTAGTTTACTACAAAAGAAAATGATTGCCTAGGACTAAAAACTTGTCCATATTTTATCCAAAAATATGAGTTCCAAGTTCATAGTACCCATTTATCTTTATACCTTTCTACTCCTATATCTTTTCATTCTCATATGAAAATCATTTAAAATCCTAAAACTACCTTATGACTAAAACAATCCTTAAACTAAATTTCATTTTCAATATATTAGTTTAAGCACTCACATACATATTCATCATGACAAATCCTATAGAAAATGAAATCATGATATCATATGTGTAGGGATTGTTATCATTGAAACGTTAGGCTATTATCAAAATTTGTTGATAATTCTCATTGTTCAATTCTCATAAGGGCTGAAAGAAATAATTGGCAACAAAACAAAGTATTCTTTGTGAGAGTGTGGATTAACAAAACTTGTGAAGATGGGATTAACAAAACAAAGGATCAATCTAATTCCAAAAATGTTATTTGATCAAATGAAACCTCAACCTTCCTTCCATCACAACTTTCCATCAATGCACTTACCTACATAATCAAGATGAGGAGAAATTAATGGAAGTATTTGGAGCACATTATCCAAAACTGGTCTTGAGGATGATTTGATCATATATAGAAATATAGGAAATAGGTATATGATATGTTTGGTGGAGAGAGGCATTCAATGGTAACCTACCTGCTGAACAAGCATCTACAACACCCAAATCATAATTTGTAAGAAATCAGCTATGCTCCATACTTGTAGTAGCTTCGTCAAAGCTTAAAAAATTCTGCACTTACAATAACTTAATATAGTTTCCATATTTGTGTCATCCACAATCAACTCCATGAATATTTGTGTCATCCATATTCAAAGGATATAACTAAAAATGACTAAGTGAAGAAGATTCGAAGAGCCAAAATAAGATTGAGCCAAGATGATATAGTATTAAACTTTGGAGAGTCAATGGCCCATTTCATTATATCATCTTTTGAGCTAGAAGACTTAGGCGATTTACCATGTATAGGCCCTTCATCACATGAAACCCAAAATAGAAAATGCAATGTAGATGTGGATATTCAAAATATAGAAATGAAGCTACCAAGTGTTCTTATTAACAAACAACATAAAAAAGGTCAGCCTTCAATTTCTAAGCCCTTGCCCTTCTGATTTGACAACATGGATTATTACAAATTAAGGTGAAAAGAAAATCTTTGTCCTACTCAAATTCATTCTTCCCATTTACATAAGTGGACTGCTTTTAGATTGCATAACTCATAACATAAAGACTATGAGATTGATTCTCAACTAAATTTTATCAAATACATTTTTAAGTTGCTCAAAAACACACTCAAAATTTGTTATGCGAGTTGTATCATTCTCTGGTAGCTTTGTTAATGTTTCATGATATATGGAAGCATCTAAGTTCCTGATGCCTTGAAGAATTGCAATGAACACTATTGAGAAACAATCACAATGTGATTTTATATAGATAGAACTTTGGGATTTTATGTAGCTATAGAACTTGGCCTGAATTGGTTGTCCCTGAGAAAGAAGAAGAATTGCATAAATACATCCAATGACTTTATCAAGGTTGAATTATTGGATCCCAAATTGATATCATTTTTTCCTCTATATTTCACAATTTTGATAATATTTTATTTCTAATAAGGATAATTTTGATTCTCATAGTCTCAAATTCCATTTATCCTAGTTATCATTCCCACAAGTTATATTTGGATCGATTTTTCAATGTTTTATTGTTTATATTATGAATTTAGAGTAGGATTAAAAGATCTAGTAAGATGTAAATAAATGTTCCTAACAATAAAACCCCTAGCATGGATAAAATAGAGCACATGTTACGACATTGTAAGAGGATCCCAGAAATCAGTTCAATAATTTCTCCTATCAATTGCAAAGGATCAATGGAAATTATCAATGAAATGAACAAAACTTATCAGCAAGACATGCAAATGAATAGAGTAGCTTCCATGAGAGAATCAAGGACTGTTTTGAGCAATTTTAGGTTGCTTTCATTTATTAACAAGCATCCCGAGCAGGAAAAGCATTGGTTGTTACCATTTTTGGCACTCAAACACCTACGCGTACCCCCTAGAAGCACATAATCTATGATGTTTGTAATGAAGAATCTATAATGTTTGTAATGAAGACTGTTTCTTTATTCCATAGCACTAGGGTTTCATAAATGTTTTAGTTTCTAATATTTTTAGAACAAATTCTAATTTGCAATTAATTAGTTAGTTAGTTAGTTAGTTAGTTATATATTCTTGTGTATAAAGATAGGATAGAATCCATGAGTGTTATAGCAATATTTGCCTCACCATTGCTATCTTGCATAGAGGGCCTTTTTCCATTTCCCTATGCAGACTTGTCATCCATTTTTGATGAATCCATAGCTAAAAATATACATTTTACCACATATACGCTCCCTATAGGTTATGTAAGATGCGTATACGTTGGATGCTCCACTACAACCTGTGTACATTGGGATTTGTGCCAAAAAATACAAAAATGAGGTCGGGTTTCCATTTCATGACAGGAGATCTCTGATCCTTGGCCTTCCATATACTGGAAACGTTCCAACTCGGCCCTTCAGTTTCATTATGAAGGCTATAAGAGCACAATTTCGAGCTATGGAAAAGGAGGAGAAAGCATTCAAATTTGAGAGAAAAGTTACTCTGGAGAAATTACTTCATATTGAGTCTGCATCCCTTTGTCCCTCAAATCTGAACATAGTGTTCAGCCCCCAATCTCTTTCCCTATTGTTGAGAGGACCTTGTTGCCTCTTTCCTATGAGCTTACCTTTGGTGGAGGATTGAAGTGGTGGAGACCCAGTTGGAAGGAACTTGGTTTCTTGGTTTCGAACCATGCTGACACGGAAGTCTGTAATGTTGTCACTTCTGCCGATCAATTATTAATATAAATAATCCTTTCTCGTCCTATTGATATCGTGAAAATATATGATTATTATCCATGGGCATGTTTGTAATTTTTTTTAATGGATTATGCTATCTGATGTGATAACCCCTTTTATATTATCATTGTATACTTGCTCTTCTTGTTTGTTGAGAACTTCTCGCAGGTATAAAGCTTTGGGTCAAAGTGCTCAATGGTGGAACATCATTGAACGTTGGATCGAGGTAGGCCTCTTTCTTATCTTGCACATTAGTCTATATAGCATATGTTGGAATTGAGTTGATTTTTGCAGTCATACCTATCTTTTGTGGTTTACCCTTACCCATAGAGAGTTTTTCCCTCGTAATAGAAATGGTGACTCCACTGGGGAGAGATCTTCCTTCTAAGGGTTGAAGTACTTTTTCTTCCTACATTGCTCTTTTTCCATTGTGTTTCTTGTCGTATCACTTCTTGACAGATTTTGTTCACTCTGGGTCCGAGTTTCCAGCCTTTGGCCCTTGCCTAACCTTGTTTTAAATCATATACACCCCTTTTTCCTTGACAGTTGCATATACACGCTTGATGTCACACTGCAAGATGTGTATATACATTGTATTCTCCTGAAAAGTCATGTATACCACTTTCCCTTGCTTGTTTGCTTGGTTTAGTGACTAGTGGGTCGGATTTGAAGATTGTTGAGCCTTCTTAGATCTTTGTAGTGCCTGTTGAGATTATCTTGGATGACAAGAAACCTGTTTGGAGTTGAAATTTTGGGCGTAGTCTTTCTCTTTGTTTTTCATTTTTTATTTATCTATGTTCTCTGGGTTGTTTTCTTGGCTTCTTGGTATTCTGCTTGAGTTATTGCTTTTATACACAGTAGAATTTGTATATTAGGTTGTTTGTCAGTCCATGAATTTTCTTTTTAGTATATTGAAAATACAAAAAAATAGGCATTTTTCATTGGTTGGCATTTTTTTCTTTGAACCTTTATCATTAGCTTAGTTCATTTAGCGAAAGATTGCATTTTACTTCTGAATTGCAGAGTTAAAATTGAAGATTGTACTGTTTTTATTAGCATATCATTCATTGAAAAGTTAAACATAGACTTTGCATGATATTCATTTTTATTTTCTTGCAGAGTCATAACATCATGGGTTTCACTTCCATACCTTTTTGAGTAATCACAGCCAATAAAATTTACTCTTTAAATTAAAATTGATTAGTCACGATTTTATTTTTAGGGTGCACAAACTAGCCTAGAATTTAGTGCCTTGGAATAGGATTTTGTGAGTAAACTTCTCCAAGGAAATTAAATCAACATATGTGTCTGAGACAGAGAGTTGAGAAGTCCATTTTATAATTGGTAATATCAGGAGGATCTACTCACACCAGAGTTAATCACGAGGTTATGCAAAGTTAGTTGAAGGGATAACCCCAAGATACTCACCTAGCATCAGAGATATTTCTGTGGATTTATTCATATTTGGGGATCTTGCTAGTACCCATACCTCTGTGAGATGTGGTGATTTCAAGGTTTCGGGCTTTGCTACCCTGCCCATATGGTGATCTGGAATTACGACTGCTCGCTTGTGCATTGGTTATACAATGGTTTATTAGTTTCTTGACTTAGGTATCTCATAGGTTACTTGCAGGGGTTATTTTTCTTGTACCCTAGGTCAGATAGGGGTCGGACAACACATAGCCTTTATGGAGGATTTCCTCTCCGGGGGGATGTGACCGACTAGTTGTTAAGCCCACGAGGGCCCCTATAACTGATTCTGTTACCTCCAAACTTTAGCGGGGAGTCTCAAGTCCCTCTTGGAAGACACATACCTTCTTTAGCAAGGGAGGCCACTCAACCACTTTAGCCTGTTTGCATGCATATTGGTCATTTAACATTTTTTGTATGCTCTTTGGTTATTAGTTGACCATAGGATTTTGTGTTGAGTCTTTGTTACCATGTATAGTGGAGTTCCTTTTGCTCCCTCGTTTACTGCTACCTCCCCTCCCCCATGACGTTCATGGGGGGAAAATCCATCCACTTTTTATAATGGTATGCAAAATTATGGTACTTAGTCAATGCCTTGGGTCTCTGATCAATTTTCTCATGGTATGTCTGATATGTCTTCGCACTTTCCATTCTTTGTCTTGCCTCCTTATGCGAATACAAGTTTTGGGTCTGGGGGCATGATGCCTCCTTCTTATCCCTCTCTGTTTGGTGGGAGTCATATCCTTCAAACACCTCTTACGGTAGGAGGTTGGAATATTCCTTCCTATGAATCCACTATGCGAGAAGTAAGTGCCCAACTATGTAATCATTCTACTTGTTACACTCCATCCACTTATCCTTCTTCCACTATGTTGGTTCCTACGAACACTTTTTTCATGGCGGACCTCTGTCTGCCCTCTGGTGTTTCATCCGAGGGGAGTTATTTTTATAGTATGGGAAACCCCCCTCATGAAGTTCCTTTGTCTGGTGGAAACATATATCCTCACTTGAGTAACCCTTGCCATGTCTCTTTCTCTTCGCAAGCGGTTTCCTCAGTGTCAATTCCCTTACAACCCTTTATGAATTAGTATGGAGGAGGATACTATCCTTCTAGACAGGGACAACGTGTAAACCAGGATCCTTCCTGGCCTGTAATTTCTCAAAACCAATCTTTCCTTGGACCTTGGTCTCAAATTCCGCAATTCACCATCGCCACAAGTCTAATCACTGCATGTCATACTGGCATTATATCACCAACCTCTGCTAGTCATGTTGGAGATTGGTCGACAACCTCTATGAGTCATGTTGAAGACCTGCAAACAGCCGCTACAATTCATGTTGGGGGAACATGTTTGGTCACTGCTAGTCACACAGCACATCTATCACCGACCTCTGCTAGTCATGTTGGGGATCCATCACCAACCTCTGCTAGTCATGTTGGAGATTTGCTACTAGCCTCTGCAATTCATGATGGGAGCATGTCACCAACCACTGCAATTCATGCTGGGGGAATTCATATGATTGAGAAACATAGACGTCTCATATGTAAGCCTAGATGTTTTTGCATGACTTGTGAACGAAGTCACCTTACTCGTTTGTGTCATGTTACTGCTAGGATACCAGAAGCGTCGGGCTCACCTAAGGGCCCTTCGGGTTTTGAGGCATCTATGGTTTCACAACACTTCATTCCTTATTTGGTTGATACAACAGTCATGCCGGTGCAATATTCAGTTGACACCCCTTTTCCTTTAAGGGTTGATGCGTCCTTTGACCTTGTTGTCTCACATCCCATTCAACCTATGGTCATGTTGATGCAATCTTCAACGGACACCTCTTCTATGTTCAGGGGTGATGTGTCTCTTGACCTTATTGTCTTGCATATTTTTCAACCAATGGTCATATCGATGCAATCTTCGACCGACACCTCTCCTATGATCGGGGGTGATGTGTCTCTTGACCTTGTTGTCTCGCATATTGTTCAACCAATGGTCATGTCGATGAAATATTTGACCGACAACACTCCTGTTTTTTAGGGTGATACACATCTTGACCTTGTTGTCTCGCATCCTATTTAACCAATGGTTGAGGAAGTGGTCGTATCGATGCAATATTCGATTGACCCCACTCTTCTCTTGAAGAGTGACAAGTCTAAGGAAGCGTTCATGCCAATGCAATTTTTGGTCAATACCGCTCTTATGATTCTGGTTCTATACCTTCTATGACATGTCCTTAGTAGTTCTAGTACTTCACTTTCTGAACAAGAGAGATTTTTACTATTTTCAAGTTCTCTCCCTCCAAGTATTGAGGAGGTTCCCTTTGATTGGGATGGTCTTGTAGGGTATCGAATGCCTCCGCCTATGTCTTTTCCAGGAAGATAAATTATCCAATATAACACGGAGACAATAACCGTCGTTAGCACTTTGTCCTCCTCGACTTGGAGAGCTTTGGGTATTATCAAGATTGTGTCAGTTCTTCATAAGTTACTGACATTCCACAGAAGGTCCCCGGTCCGCACGGGAGACTTGGCCTCCCCCATGGCTTGCCGCCTAACATTTCCAAAACGAGTCTTAGTTAAGCTCTTTTCCAACTCGTCTAAAAACTGAAAATATTTCCGAGTGATTTGTCCCTTTCACACTCGCTAAATTGGATTTGAAAGTTCGTGAGTCTTAGTTAAGCTCTTTTCTAACTCATTATCAAAAATAGAAAATATTGGCGAGTGAACTTATATTTTTCACACTCATAGATTGGATTTGAAAAGACATCTATTGGGCACAAGTTTACCCCTTTTTCACACCAAGTAGACTACAAGACATAAAAAAGGATATTTTTTGGAGTTAAGTTGTGATTGCATCTCATGCCCTCGCTTGCAGTATTGAGCCTTTAGTCAGTTCTCGCTTTGCATTATAAAACATTGCCTGAGCAATTTTTCATCCTCAACCAAGCAGAGCCTTGTTTATATCCTTCACAATTTGACACCCTATACCCTGGAGGGAACATCACCCCGAGTGTCCATCTCCCGCATGAATTTCCTTGCATTGAGCATAGGTATATTCCACTGCTGGAACTAGTTTTTCTTACTTGCGACACTTGTTCCCTCCTCTGTATCATAGCATTCATTTGTTATGACAAAACAAAAAAAAAGACAGGCAGGAAGGGAGTACTATATTATAATTGGTAGAAGTCGTGCCACCTTTGAACAGAGCACAAAGTTATTGAGTCCTTGCGTCATCATAATTTTGGGTTTAGCATGGCCTTAGGAAGTTGATCTCGCTACATAGTGTTCTCTAGCGACTGGTTACTCTTCCAGGCCCTATAGAGAATGTCATGGATGCCTTCTACATCTAATAGTCACGTCGTTGGGTCTATCCACCATATGTCTCATGCTCTTGTTCAAAGGAAGTCTATCAACTTGTGTTGGCCACTCCTCAGAAATCTTGACTTTTCATGTCGATCGTACCCTCAGTTGGTCTCAAAATCACATTATACTATGGTCTTATCATGCATCCTGGCCCTACTTGCATCATCGGTAGGTCACCTTGAACCCATCAATCAACATTTCATCATTGGTCGTTGACTGGGTGGTTTCCCTTGTGTTCGATGGCAAGACATCTATTCACACTTTGGGATTCGTACAGTGTCTTGGATGCCATTAGCCTTATTGGTGGTTTCCTCACCTTTGTCAGCAGTTTTCATCATTGGTTGTTCTTTAGAGGGTCTTTTTCGTATATCGCTTGCATTCGGTATGCACGAAAGACGCACAGGTTCATTGGTTCATGAACATGTTCTTCGTCTGACCTCCACCAAATCATGAAGCTCCTGCTTTGTTCCTCGTGCTGACTGATGAGAGATGCCTTAGTGCTCTCCTTTCAGCGGGTCTCTTTCCATTGACTTCAGCTCATTTATTCTGGATATAGGACCTATAGTTTTGATGAGTACCTTGAAGCTTGTAGTCATTAGTGGCAGGGTCTCTCGCCATTGACAGATGGGAATACATCAATGTCTCCTAATCAATGGATTTCTCAAGCATTTGGCACTGACTCCTTTATTCACACTTGTAGAAATGTACTTGATGCCTTAATACCTACTCTCATTATTGGTAGGTTGTCTCGCGTTTGTTAACGGTATACCTCAATGACCGATAATCAAACTATGTCTCATCATGTTTGACCTCAACTCATTTATTCACATGATGTAGACTTTCACCCTTGGCATATGGTGTAGAAGACTTGAAGACATTACTATGTGGCCGCAACTTTCTTGATTTGTTGCTTCCCTTTCATTGGACTAGTACCTATTTGACTTCAGTAATCATGGGAGATCATATTGTACTCCATGGTATACAGATATCTTAAGATTCATTTTGAGATTGGTTTCACTGGGCATTGTTCGTGACTATGACAACTTTTGGCATGTAACAACATTTGTATTTTCCTATTCATGAACACTTGTTTGGTATATTTTCCACATGGATCTGTGGTGTATTCTTGGAAGCCATGTATGCAAAGTCAGTACATAATGTAATGAACAATTGAGATCATCCAAATGGTCCTCTACCACTCCACTTCTGGGTTATTTATAATGTATTTCGGCCATCGCAGATACTCCTATGATCTCACACATTAGGGGGCATATGTTATAGCAAGATTTGCCTCACCATTTCTATCTTGCACAGAGGGCCTTTTCCCATTTCTCTATGCAGATTTGTTATCCCTTTTTGATGAATCCAGAGCTAAAAATATACATTTTTCCACATGTACACTCCCTATATGTTATGCAAGATGCGTATACATTGGATGCTCCACTACAGCCCGTGTACATCGGGATTTTTACTAGAAAATACAAAAATGAGGTTGGGTTTTCATGTCACGACAGGATATCTCTGATCCTTGGCCTTCCATATACTGGAAACGTTCTGACTCGACTATTCAGTTGCATTTTGAAGGCTATAAGAGCACAATTTCAAGCTATGGAAAAGGAGGAGAAAGCATTCAACTTTGAGAGCAAAGTTACTCTGGAGAAATTACTTCATATTGAGTCTGCATCCCTTTGTCCCCCAAGTCTGAACATAGTGTTCAGCCCCCAAGCTCTTTCCCTATTATTGATAGGAACTTGTTGCCTATTTCCTCTGAGCTTGCCTTTGGTGGAGAATTGAAGTGGTGGAGACCCAGTTGGAAGGAACTTGGTTTCTTGGTTTTGAATGGTGCCAACACGGAAGTCTGTAATGTTGTCACTTCTACTGATCAATTATTAATAGAAATACTCCTTTCCCGTCCTATTGAAAACGTGCAAATATATGATTATTATACATGGGATGTTTGTAATGTTTGTTAATGGATTATGCTATCTGATGTGCTAACCCATTTTTATATTATCACTATATACTTGCTCTTCTTCTCTGTTGAGAACTTCTCATAGGTATAAAGCTTTGGGTCAAAGTGCTCAACGGTGGAACATCATCGAATGTTGGATCGAGGTAGGCCTCTTTCTTATCTTGTACATTAGTCTATATAGCATATGTTGGAATTGAGTTGATTTCTGCATTCATACCTGTCTGTTGTGGTTTACCCTTGGCCATAGAGATTTTTTCCCTCGTAACAATGAGCGATTCACAATGTATAAGATTTAAAATTTCAGGAATAAAAATATAGATCTCTTATGTTTCACAACTTTTGAAATGTTTATTGTGAGTTTATATATTTTTATTTAAACATTTAAATGTTTTATAGAAGATGATATCATCTATCTTTCTAGAGGGGGCTTACTTTAGAGAGGAGTTGTAGATCTGTAGGTTATTTCGATAGGTTATATGTTCCTTTAATTCCTATAGTTTAACCTTTTTTATATGTTTTTTTTTAACATTTACTTGTTAATTTATGCGCAAATGCAAAGTGTAGATTGATGCATGATGATAAATGATAACAACAATAGTCAAACAAAGAATGGTAGAATTATGCATTACCTTGAGGAGCCAATGACTACTTGAACTATCACAATCATTCATGTTAATTCAAGTGTGTTTATTTTTCGCAAGTGTGGTGTATTTGATTATCCCGCAAGTGTGGTATGTTTGATTTTCCACAATGTCATTTCATTTCCTAGATAGCAACATGTAGACAACCACCAGCATGCACATATAGTACACAAGATCTCACAAGTTTCTCTCTAACTCCAAATTGATAAAAAAATGCATGATCTCCTTTATTTTTCTTTATAGGGTGATAAAATAGCTTATAAATGTTGAAGTGATAGATTCTTCTCATGTATCTCTTCAAAGGGGTTTTATCCATGAGAGCTTATCTGTGACACTATTAACCAAGTAACATGAAGTAGTAATTACTTCTACCTAGAACTTCTTCTCTAAACTGGCTCCACTAAGCATACTCCTAGCTCTCTCCATTAACATTATGTCCATGCATTTTGTAAATTCACTTTGTTCATGGGTATATAGATTTGACTTGTGTCTTTCAAAGTCGTTCTCCTTACAATATTATCAAATATTGCAAAACAAAAATCACACCATTATCAATCCTTAACACTTTTATTCTTACTGTTAATTTGATTTTCTAAGAGAGTTTTAAACTCCTTAAACCAACTAAAAACCTTGGATTTAGTGCGAAGAAAATACACCCATGTCCTTCTAGATTAGGCATCAATGAATTATACATAATACAAAGCCTTATATATCAAAAGAACTTTAGTTCCAGACCATATATAGCATAATGAATTAAGTTCAACAACCCCAAATATTTGTGAGAACTTTGAAATAAAATTGAACATGGTTCTATTTTCTATATATGCAATGCTCAGAAAAATCAAATTCAAGAGCACAATCATTCAATCCATAAACAATACTTTTGTTTTTCAAGGCTTGTAGGCCCTTCTCGCCTATATGGCGCAATCTTTAGTTCCATAGTATTGCCTTATTTTCGTGTAACATTCTTTCTAAAGAAATAGTTTGTTTAGGTACTAAAAAAACATAACCATCAAAAATAGATATAGGTTTTGATTGTAAAGGATAGATCTTATAAATCCCTCAGCTGTAAAAATCAAAGAGCTATTACACTGAATAGTGCATGCATCAATCTAAAACTACCTTCCCACTTGAAAAAATTTATTGAGTGACATATCTCATACTACCATCTTACACCCTTTGTTAGAGGAAACAACATACACACCCACATCATTAAGTGTACTTAATGATAATAGATTTTGTGTCACAACAAAATGCAAAAAACACCACTAATACCCTTTAATTTATCATTAGGAAATATGATCAAGGCTCTACCATGGCCAACTATGTTGAAAGGAGAGTAATCACCTAAGTATACCATCCCACCATCATATTTCTCATACACTAAAAAATAATGTCAATAAGAAGTCATATGGAATGAAGCTCCAAACTCTACTAGCCATGCACTCTAGCCTACATGGGTTTTCAAAGATACCATAAAGGCATATCCACCATCTTCTTTAGAAGAATTTTTAGAATCAACATGAGAATCATTATTTTCTTTCTTATTCTTATTTTTCTCTCCCTTGTAGTCTCTTTTGAAATTCCCAACATTACCACAATTTCAACAATTTTCCTTGGACTTGAGACTTTGTATCCAAAGGATTTGGATCAACCAATTTCTCTCATCTTTCCTTTCTCATTCGATATTACATGAAAAACCAAGGCCTCATTTGTGGATTTATAACATTTTCACCTCACCTCCGCTAAGAGTAAATACGTTATGGCCTCATTGAACACCAATATATTTAAGTGCTTCCAATGGCCATTAGTACATGGTTCTCTCATGAATCTAGCAAAGAACACAAAACCATCATACAAAGATTTTCCTCATCCATCTTCACTCCAACTGAGATTAAGTGGTTCACAATATTATTAAATGCATTCATGTGCTTGGCTACATAACACTCATCACCATTCTCAAGGAAAACAATTTTTTCTAGAAAATGTTTGTTAACTGAGTATTCATCTTCATACAAATCCCCCAACTTCTTCAAGATAGTTGCCATTATTTTTCTTTAGAAACATTTAATAATACAAAATCAATGAAACATACCCTAATAAGTCTTCTCACTTTTCTCCTGAACACCAACCATTCATCATCTTTCATACCAATGAGTTTTTTTCAAGATATCGCTACACATATATCTTGATCTATGAGAATATCCTCCCTCTTGAGCTTGCACAACTAAAAGTTGGTTCCATTAAGACTCTCCATTTCTAATCTATTCTCTTTCCATTTTCCTACAACAATATTTCTTAGTCAAAGCATGATTAGATCAAGAAACCTTTTTCTTAACACCTTGGATCCTGGGTGATCACGAAAGGAATGAGAGGTGAAAAATAGGCTTCCTATAGTAATCAATGACATAAGAATGTGGAGAAATTAAATAAAAATCATTGCAATAATAAATAACATAGAAACATACAACCATTCGACAATAGTTTCTTGGGAAAACCTTTCAAAGAAAAAAAGCACACTCTAAGCACACTCAATGTATTATTGAACAACTAAAAGATTACAATACATTACAAAGAATTTATTAATATCATAAGGATCTAGAAGAAATTTTGGCAATCTGTTTTTCTCCAATCCTAGCACTCAATAAATAGGCATAACAAAAACTATAGACAATTCATAATTTTTCAATTCTACATGCTAGAAATCACCAATAATTAATTAGTGAAATGTTTTGTATTTACATTTATTGCAAGATGTAAAATATATGACACACCTTCCCAAGAATGGAAAGGGGAGTGAAAATGAAAACCTCTCATTTATCCCTATGTAACCATCCTTCCATTTTTTATTAATGGACTTAGTATTCGGCCTCCATTCTATGCTCTTAAGGCCTGATAATTAAGAGAAACTGTCTTCCACTATGACTTACGGAGAGCTTTGGAGGCTAGAGCAACTGCAAGCTAGGGTTTGGTAGGCATGAACACAGTAAAGGACAACATGAGTACCAAGGGGGGCAGTAATGGAACCCCCTCATACAAGAAGGTAGTAGTAGATAGAGCGAAAGGCCCATGAGGCGGAGGTTTCAAGGTACCAATGACAAGAACCTCGAGATCAAAAATGAAAAAGAGTCGAGAAAGTAACCGGAGGAAAGGCTATTCCACGGGGGAAGAAACCAGAGAACCTCAGAATGTTGCGCAAGAAACAGCAAGCCCCAATGGGGCTGAAGGGAGCAACCCATGTAAACCGAAGACAATAATGATACCCAAGGTAATACTGGACGATCCACAAACGCAACTCTACAGGGACCAGATGAAGACGCATGAGCTATTCTACAATTTTATGGGGTTGTGACCAATAGAAAGAATGTTGTGAAACTCGATTAAATATCAATGGAATCCAAGCAGAGAAGTGGATCTTCACCTAGGCTTGAAAGTCTTCTTTACAACAATTTTCATGAACTTGGAAGATAGGGATAAGATCTTTGAGCGAGGGGCATACTTCCATGCCTCAAAAAGACTGTACATGCGACCATGGAAGGAAAAATTCTCCCCGAGAAAAGAAACCTTCAAAAATGTGCCTGTATGGCTAAGACTTTACTTCTTGTCGTTATATTATTGGCTACCCTCCACCTTTGAAGCAATAGGGAACAAACTGGGAAAATACGTGAATACATCGGAAGCAACCCTAAAAGGACGATACACCTCCTACGCAAGAATCTGCATAGAGATAGACGTGTCAAGGGCACTCCTAGAAACCATAAGCTTGGAATTCAGGGACGAGGAATGGATAAAAAACATTAAATATGAGAAAATCCCCTTAATATGCAGAAGATGTCACGAACATAGACACCTAATCAGAGACTGTCTGATCATCAAAAAACAAGAAGTGGAGAAAACCAAACTACAACAAGACGAAGATGGGTTTATAAAACCAAACCACAGAAGAAAAGCTAACAAGAAAAAAATTAAAATCCCAGGAATAAAGCAGAAGGATGGGATAAGACCAACAAAGAGGAGGAAGGAGGAAAGGAAAAAATAAAAGCTAAAGAAGCCAGGGAACAAAATACCAATGAGGATATAGATAGCCCAAGAAAGGGAATGGAACAAGGGGTAGTGCAACTCCTATGGATGGAGAAACCAGAGATACCCCCAACCTTATGCAGGAGGTAGAAGAAGACGCGGAAATGAATCCAAGTGAGGTAGGAACAGAAGATCCTTATCTCAAAGACATAGTGGAAAGGGAAGGGATCGATCTCCCAAACATACTGGAGCAATGGAAAAGGCAGGGCGTTGACAATGTACCAGTGGAGCAACGAGATCGTATCCAATACCTGTTCCTCCTAATGGAGGAAGCCAAATCCATAGGGCTCAAACAAACACACGGGGAGATAGGACACCTAGGAGTCAAACCAGGTGAAGGACAACCATAACTCTCACCCAAGCAAACTAGAAGGAAAAAAGGAAGGAAATCAAACAGTGTAGCCCTACAGGAACTAGTATCTTTGTTGATAAAATTAGGTAAGATCAAAAAGATCTTTCCGAGCTCCCCCCAACATGTTTAAATGAAGATTATAACATGGAGTATAAGAGGCCTGAACAACCCATGAAAGCAGATAATTCTTAGAAATAGACTTAGGAAGGAACAACCAGACCTCTGTTTCATCCAAGAGATAAAGTGCACTGTAGACAGAATGGAAACAATCAGAAAAAAGTATTGGATCAAGTACAAGATGTTGGCTATCAAAGGACAGCAGATGGTAGGAGTAATCCTCACCTTGTGGAACTCACAAGTGATGAACCTAATAGCAGTCGAGGCTACTAGGCACACACTTTCAGTTAACATGCAAATCATTGGGAATACGGAAATGATCCTATGCACTAATGTGTATGGACCCCAGATGCTAGAGGAAAAGAGAGGAATGCTTCTAGACCTAGAATACCTAAAAAACCACTCCAACAACCTCCACTGGATCCTGGCAGGAGACTTCAACATCATCACATCACTTGCGGAAAAAAAAAGGAGGCACCAGGAGGTTGGATAGAGATGCGAAAGAATTGTCAACGTTCATAGACACAACAGAGATGGTGGACATCAGAACCAATAATGAACACTTCACTTGGAACAATAAATGGATAAATCAACATCAGGTTGCGACAAGACTGGACAGATTCTTGGTGTCGGAATCCATCATTATGAAGGGGTTAACCTTAGATTGCAACATCCTTCCCTGGGGGGGTTTTGATCACTGGCTAGTCCAACTGGAAGCAGAATTCCCAACCACCCCAAAGAATAGACCTTTCATATTTGAGAAATTCTGGATTGAACACGCCACCTTCAAGGAGAACATAAACCAGTACTGGCGGGAGGAACAACTGGATCAAGGTACACGAATGCTCAAACTCTATAAGAAACTAAAGTACATCAAATATAAGCTCAGGGAGTGGAACAAGGAATTTTTTGGCAACATAAACCAAGAGAAGAAAAATATTGAAGACAGAATGAGAAGACTCCGAGAAGTTTCCAAAGCGGAAGGCTACACAGAGGACCAAAAAAAGGAAGAGATCTGAATGACCCAGGAATGGGAAAAATTATGCAGCAGGAAGAAATTTTATCTCTCCAAAAGTCCCGAATCATATGGCTAAAGGAAGGAGAGAGGAACACCAAGTTTTTTCATAGAACAACCATTACCAAAAGAGCCCACAACAAAATCCTGAAAATTAAGGATCAAGATGGGATCGAGCGAGAATCCCACAAGGAGATTGACAATACCCTGGTAAGTCACTTCCATGGGATATCCCAGGAACCCAACAAAGACCGAATAAAAATAAAAATCTTCAAATGGTTAGTACTTCACAACTGAATTCTAACCTGGGAAAACCTAAGGAAAAGGGCCTTCATAGGTCCGTCATGGTGCCATCTCTATCAAACCAAGGAAGAAACAACGAATCATCTCCTCAATGAATGTATGTACACATAAGAGATCTGGGACTAGGCGGCAGGTATTTTTCGACAGTCCAATAGGACCCGAGGTAACATCTGGGCAACCATCAAAAACTGGCATGAGAGTTACAGTGAAAATCAAGAGGTGAATCTATGTTGGACTCTCATTCCAAGGATGATCATATGGACAATATGGAAAGAAAGGAACAAACGCATCTTCAAGAATGAAAGCCTTCCGGAAGGGAAAATCAAAGAAAAAATAATCTCCATGAAAAGAGAAACGATGCAAAGCCACATCTACCAGAATGGGAAAGCGCAACTCGCGGGACGGGACTCTAGAGTCCTAGAATCTTTTCACCTAAAATATGGGTGCAACCATACACAAACAGGATGACCACCGCAACTCCAACTAGGTGAGCGCCACTGGAACCCCCCTCCAGTAGGGTCACTCAAGTTGAATTTCGACGGTGTGGAAAAAGGAAACCTAGGCATGAAAGGAATGGGTGAGGTTATCAGGGATAGTGGCGGCAACATAATTTGGCTGTACGCCGGGAGTATGGGAAATTTAACTAACAACGTAGTGGAATTCGGATCCCTGGAGATCTGCCTCAAGATTCTAAGCCGAGAAAGGATGACAAACACAATTGTGGAAGGTGACTCCACTCTGGTAATCAACATAGTGAAGAGACTCCAAAATGGCACCAGAGAGGGCAAAGTTCAAAGACACTAGCACTTGGCACAGTCCCTACAAAAAATCCAGGAGCATCTGCAAAAGATGAACAGAGTAGAGTTGCACTGGGTATGTAGGTCAGTGAATGGCCTAGCGGATAGAATTACTAATGAAGGGGTTAGCAAGGAAGGATCAAAGTTAGACACCACTTGGAGCAACATCCCAAACAGTCAATTCAGAACATACTGCACACAACTAGCAACAAAATACATGACGGAAGCTTAAGTACGGAAGGTCACATTGAGAGGAGTGGTGCAAGGCCAATAGGCAGGCACGACGAATCCAGGAAGAATCTCCATGGCCAACACCTAATTACAAGTGACAATGTGGGATCTAACCATAGAACAGATGGAGGTATGACCTCAAGGTCACATCAGTAGGAATAAGTGCAGGGTTAATGCAAGGGAAAGTACAAACGGGACTCAGCAGGCTATGAGTGACGTAGGACAAAAGATGCTACCACACACCAGTAGGGTCACACCCCTTCCAAGAGCAAGTACAACGAAGAGAAAAGTTGGTTACACAAGGAGTAGCGGCAAGGGTCGGCATAGGGATAATGGATGGACTGTCATGGTCACACATACCGAGACAGAGAAAAAGGATGGGACGGAGCACCTCTATGGGAAGACCAAGATTGCAAGGACGACCCCGCAGTAGGAGAATTTACATAAGAGGCAAAGCACTAGGAATCGACACAGTTGGACAAAGCGCAACAAAAGAAGCCACCATAAAAACAAGGGCTCAACAAGAAGGAACCCCTGGGTAGATAGGAACAGAAGGAGAATTCAGGGAAAGAACCGCCACAAGCCAGCCAAGATGGTGCGTATAAAGAAAATGCACGTCAAACGAAACAACCAGATGGATGAAAATTCAATAATCCATAGGTAGATTTCAAGGATGGAGCAAGCAGCCCGAAACACCAAAGGCACCATCTAGGCATTAGTCGAACCGAAGGGTCAAGCGACCATCACCAGATGGGAGAAGGAAATCACTCTCAAGCGCAAGGGAAAAGCCTGGGAGGAATTGAGCCAGGAAGTGGACTGGATAATGGACCGAGGGACCATGCAGTGCAGGGAAACACTCTACCACAAGACAATAGAGATGGCCTAGTGGACAAAGATGTTAATAGGCAAAGTGAGCACAAAAAAGAAAGCTTCCAGCTGGAAGGGTAACAAGGCACAAAAACAATTGCTAAAAGAAATTATGAGTCACCTCAGCAACCTGGACGCTAGTACAAAATGAATTGCAGAGGACCAGAAGAATCAAAAGGAGAAGCTGAAGCAAATGGCTACCCAATTCCACTTATACTTGCGCTACGTCCATCATATGGACATCACACCTGTTGATGGGAATGGAGCACCAGCGCGAATCAGGAAGACCCACACGATGGCCTAGAGGGAGGAGAGCAAAGACAAGTCAAAAGATGGAAAGAAGAATCCCATAATCCTCGACTGGCGTCGGGTAGCTAATGATCAGGGAATATTACTGGATCAGTCTTAATTGTTGTCTTGTGTTGTTTTGGTTTTTTTATGATTATCTTGTCAAAACTGAATATGATGGTACTGGACCGGTTTCCCAATGTGGCAGTCCAACCATACCCCTATGCTATCTCAAAGAACGCAACTCTGGAACCCTTGGGATGGTTTCCTTTTTACCAAACCAAGGAGTTTCTCTTTTTTGTATATACTCACACTCACTTACGAAAAAAAAACCTCTCTTCTAAATAAAATAAAATAAAATAAAATTCTTTAAAACATGAGAAGAATTGATTGATGCAAAGTGATGGTTCATAGAAAAATGAAAGAAAGTTTTGAAAACAGATTTGATAAAACAATGACCCAACAACAATAGCTGGTCCCTATTACTAATAAGTAAGTTATGTCTTTCTCCTTTAACATAATTAAGTCTTGATACATTACTAAAGCCTCCACCTCATTACTTAGGTTATGCCTTTCTCCATTAACATAATTAGGTCTTGATATATTATTAAATCCCTCCACTCATTATTGAATGCATTTCCAAAATCCAAAGTTGTGACTTTGATGGTGTTTAAAAGTTTTACATTTTGGTATTTATAGTAGATAAAAGATGGAATAAATTTATTTTTTTTTGTTTAAATTACATTTTTGAATGCATAAATTGATTTAGTTTGCTAAAAAATTAGGATAAATGGATTTAGTTTTCTGAAAATTCTTTTGGACATTTGAATTGTACAACCTTAACTCAAATCTACAGATACAATAATTTCAAACAAATAATATCCAAAAAACAAAACTTAGAACCCTTAAAAAAAGCTTAATTATTTGAACAGAAAAACTCTCCTCCTCCCTGCCTTCCTCCCTCCCTCCCTTCCTTCCTTCCTTCTTGTTTCATTGGAGAAGTTGTTGTCTAGACCCAACTGAAGAATGAATATGACGGTGATTAGGACTTATCTTCATTTGTTTGAACAGAACAACTCTGTTAATTCTTCCTTCCTTCTTGTTTCATTGGAGAAGTTGTTGTCTTATCATCATTTGACGTGGAATAGAAGGTTGGACACGTCGATCGCATGGAAGGGGACATGGTCTGTCGCCTGCCAAGCGGGGTTTTGGTTTACGTTAATGGACGAATCCGTCAACAAAGATTAAATGATCTGTCGCCTGCGAAGCGGGGTTTATGGTTTACTATAATGGACGAATCTGYCAACAACGATTAAAATACATATATAAAACGATCCTTAATYGACATTTTAATAMTTAAAACAGGGACGACTCGAGTATTAAACTTTTTCGAAACGYTATTTTATTGCGCAGTYGATAGTCCGATKTGACTTCAAATACATAAAATATAAAGATCATATGCAGGGTTTTGATTTTTTCCCATGTTTAAAAGAACTTTTCCGTTTTTATGTTGTTAATTATGTGAAACCCATGAATACAATWCGTGGGSTCTCATCCTATACACTCTACTCGAATTAACAAAGATGAATACATGTGGGGTCAAAAGAACACCAAGCCTGATATTGCAGGGCGAGCAGTGTGCAGAACAAGTTGATATGGATAACCATGAATCACAGAACGGAGTTCCTGCCATGATATTCAGAATAATAGAAAAGGCTATGCAATCGACCAAACGATAACAATGTATCAACAAATAATCAGCTAGAATTCCCCATAAATACATCACCCGTTAGATCAGCTGTGGGAAGAAATCTGTACCGTTGAATCCACGTCCACACACCCAAGGGAGCGCGCTGAGGAAGAAATAGATCCCATCCATAGGATCTAAGCGCTATCAACCTGAACGGTCATTTTCTCCGTTTGCTGGTGGTTCAGGTCAGTTCAGAAAATTTTAAATCCTAAACCCCTCATGCCGGGTTTACTGGTATTACTCTTTTCTCCAACTCAAATGTTTAGATAGACTGTTTTTTTTTTTACTGCTATGGTCCATCAATTCCAAATTTGATTATGATCAGGTGACTAAGCTAAGAAATGGAGTGCAATAGATTTCACAATCAAGCATGCGGCAATAGAGGGGACTTCATTATGGTATTTCATAAACTCATGGGCGGATCTCTGCAGAGGAACATCCACAGTCTCTCATCCGCCCCTTCACAGCCGATGTTTCGACATAAATGTTGTTGCTCGATAGTGGTGGGTGGCGCCTGGCCTCCATTAGCTTTAGGTTTTATGTTTTCTTAATAAGCCATTAGAGCAATTATTACATCCATGCAGAGAGTCATTGGTGAACCTCATCGCGTGAATGACAACTAGAGATACCGTCTAGGGTTAGGGATTCTGCTGTACATGGTAATACTGAAAAGAAAATACACTTTATATCCAACAGATTATTATAGTTAATATGTGAAGGTTAATGGGGTCGTATGTTGTTTATATATACCTGTTGGTAAATAGTCATTTTTGTTGGAATTTGACTAAGCAAAAAGTGTAGGGATGGAATAGTTTCAGTATAGAGGATGTTATTAAAATATGAGATTAAGCAAAATAAAATTAAGGACGGAATAGTTTCAATTAAAATATGAGATTAAGCAAAAAAAAAATTAAGGATGAAATAGTTTCCATATAGAGGATGTTATATGATCTTGTGACTTGTTAACTTTAATAATTTAAAATATTAAAAAAAATTGTAAAAAGTCTTCATACACTATTTCTTAATATTATATTAATTCGTTGTGACTTGCTAACTTAAAATACTAAGTTGAGAAAGTGTTATATAATATTCTATTAATTAGTTATCAAAAATTTTAAGATATGAGAAATCAAAGCTCGTTACATACACATTTCATCTACATCAGGTTGTAGATTGCACTTCATTTCTCAGTTTGTAATAACTATAATTTTTTTGCTAGGAAAATTTGTGTAGTTTTTATGTTTGTTGCATATGCTCACAATGTACAAATGACTCTAAAAATGTTTTTGGTTGGCAAACTATTGCTCATTGTAAGTCAAGCATTGTAACATCCGTGTTTGGGTAGCCAACCAGTCCAAACTATTAAAATATGAAATTAAAACTTTAATGTATTAAATTAAAATATTTGTTTTTCTTTTTTTTTATATGATGTAGAGGTTAGGATATATGTTATTTGATTTGAAATTTTCTTATATTCTATAATAATTGGAAATTTATAACAATTTTTTAGTTAAAAAGGTATTTTGTTTAGATGACATAGAATTCCGGGTAAAGATGCTTGCAAATGGGAAAGTTAAGGACATTGAAGGCTACCAAGATGAAATTTTTAAAATAAGAGGATTTATCCTTATCACTCACATATACAAGCTCTTCAATTTAGCATTCAAGCAGGGCTTCTCTAAACCATGGATGCAAAGCCTCATTGTTCCTATTTTTAAAAATTGGGATAGAAACATTCCCTCTAATTATAGGACCATTATGATTAGGCCGAGATTTATGGAATTATTTTGGAAAAGAAGATTATCCTTTGGCTAGAAAGTCACAGTAAAAGAGCTAAAAGCCAAGCCAGGTTTAGGAGATATCATTCAACCGTGGACCACCTTGTTACCTTTAGGATCATTGTAGAGGTGTTCCGCAATACTAAAACCAATCTCTTTTGTTGTTTTGTTGACTTTAAAAAATCTTTTGATATGGTTCCTAGGAAAAACCTTTGGAATAGGTTGGAAGAGATAAAAGTGCCTTTAGAGTTGAGGGTTGATGCAATAAGGATGTATGAGAACGTTATTCCTAAGTTTAAAAACATGGAGGGTTGGTCAAAAGAGATTAACTGCAATATTGGATTCAAACAAGGTTGTCCCTTGTCCCCTACCATTTTTGGCATATACATTGACAAGTTAGAAGATTTCTTGGAAAAAGCAAGTTGTGTTGGCCCTACTCTCACTCGTATAGCCATCAATATTCTTCTTTATGTCGATGATATCGTTCTTATGGCAATGAGTCCCCATGATATTGAAAACCAACTAAGAATCCTTAAGGATTTTTTCTCCAATATGGGTATGACTATTAATAATGAGAAGACTAAGGTCATGATTATTAAATCCAATAAGATCCCTTATGATACCTTTGTATATGAAAACAAAAACTTGGAGGAAGTGACTTCATACAAATATCTTGGAATTGACATTCACCACAAGCTCAATTGGAATTATACCATTGAGAAAATGATTATTGGGGGATAGAAAGCTTATTATGGGCTTGAAAACAACTGAAAATGAGTTGATCTTTGGAGTTGGGATAAGAATAATCCCCTCTTTGAGACTCTTGTTACACTTGTTATTCATTATGGATGTGAAGTATGGGGTTCTAGTATCTCTCGTGAATGCTCAAGAAAGATAGACCAAATACAAAAGAATTCTATAACCTATAATCTCAAAATTAAAGGAAATACGCCCTATCCCATCCTCCTCTTAGAAACAAGCCACTCCCCCATTAAGAGCATGGCTATGACTAGATACCTAATGTATAAGAACAAGTTAAACAACATGGAAGGCAAGAGGCTTCCTAAAATTGCTTCAAAACCGAGTCATAACCACCATCGACTCAAGCAAGGATGACATAGAGATGTTCGGTCTTGGCTAAACTATTGGGTAATCATGGAAGATACCATTTTGTAGAATAAAGATACTATTAAAAAAATGTCAAATCAAAATTTAAGGAGAAAATGTGGTGTGATAAAGAGTTAGAGGAAAAAAGAAAATTAAGGTATCATAAGGATGTAATCAACCCTAATCTAGAAGATCAAAAAAATAAGCATTGCTAAGATAAGAACAAATTCTCACGAGCTCCATAGTGAAACTGGGCGTTGGTCAATTCCTAAAACACCATGGGATGAAAGAGTGTGTCAACTTTTATGACACTAAGAAGGTTTAAGATGAAAAACACTTTCTCTAAGATTTTCTAGCCTATACCCATATTAGATCTCATTTTCAAAATATTTGTCACACTACCAACCTTCCTAACCTCTTACCTCAACAAAAGTATTGTGATCTTGGAAAGCTTCTCTTAATGCATTTCGAGCACATAAGAAAAATTCTAAAGAGTCACAAGTAATCACTTACCCTCTTAAGGTTAGATAGACCAATTTAGTCTTAATGACCGTTAATAATCATCATCATCAATTATTTGTATATTTAAAAAAAAAAAATTATAATGTATTTCAATTATTTATATACATTTTTAAGTGTTACAATAATTAAAAATACTATTCTCCCTCCATCTATATTATATTAAAATATTTATATATTTAACAAAACTCAATTTTTAATAATTAACATATTTCGTATTTGATAATAATATATACTTCAAATTGCTAATTTTATTAACATTTTAAATGGAAAATTGTTACTTTCAAGTTTTTAAAATTGGTATTTTCAATCATACACAAACTATATGCATGCTAATTCATATGAGCTAGTTAGGAGTATTGATAATAAAAATTTTAAATTTGGAAGGAATGAAATGTTGGATGTGCATGTTAATTCATATGAGATAGATACGGGTATTGATAATAAAAAAATTAAATTTGGAAGGAATGAAATGTTAGATGTGGTTATAATATATATTAAAAATATAAAAGAGGAAAAAGATAAAATTTGAAAAATAAAATTAAAACATAATTTAAACTAATATGCTCAATCCTTTTAAATTTGTTCAACATTATGACCATGTTTACATACACATAGATTGGATTTATGTAACAATAATCAATTATTTATTAAAAATGTTGACTATACTAATATATATGAACTTCCACAGTATTTTAATCTTGATCTTTAATTTGTTTCTCAAAGAAATTTATAAATTTATAGATATACAAACCACTAGTAATTTCAAAAACTTTAACTTTGAGATTTAACCCTTATTTAATTCCTTCCTCAAAATCGATCTCTATTCATAGCCGCATATATAGTTATGTTTTAGTTAAATATAAACATGTTTGTACTATATAAAGAGATATTTACATAGATATAAGGATCTAGGAGTAACAAAAAAAAATCTTGGACATGTAGATATATAGATATAATAAGATGTAATTATCACAATACAAGTATGTGGATAAAATATTTGTGAGGTTTGGTATGAATAATCTGAAACCACTAAAAATCTCTTTGGCTTCCAATTTCAAATTTTCTTCAAGTTTATGTCCTAGTAATGATGAAGAAAAAATTCACATGCAGTTGGTGTTGTCAGTATATACATGGAAAATCCAAGTAAAGAGCAGTGAAAACAATGAAATGGGTGCTTCACTATTTTAGGGGCACAAGTAATTTTGGTATCACCTATAATGGTTGCACTGATTTAGTCTGTGGTTATGTCGATTCATATTTCAGCACGTAACTTGGAAAAAAAGAGATCCACTTCACAATGTGTCTTTACTCTTTCAGGAGGAACTCTTAGTTGCATATTGGAAGGATGCAGGACAAGATCCATGCATAAGAAAATGGTACAAACATGTTCACAAAATCAGTTTTGTTAGAGAAGTTGCGGTGATGTTTGGATTCTCTTTGCTTGCAGGAAAAGTGATGAATAAATTTGGGCATGATATATCAGGTAAATTGTTTTCAAGGTGGAGATTGTTTAAACTGTGCAAACCAATTTACCACATTTTTTGAAGATATGAACGGATTTCTAGGCTCCTCATATTATTGTGGGTTCAGTTGAACCAATTCAACAAAAATAGAATTAATTAGGTGCACATTACATTTATGTAATTGTTTGAGAGATGCTTCATATCTATGTAAGCATGTAAAGGGAAGTGTTGATGCAATAGCATCCTTCCACATCAACATATGCGCCAGCAAGCCAACACATAGGCGCACATTGGGGAAAGGGAGAGGCACATACCCTCCCATTTTTAAATTTGAAATATGATCGTATACAGATTAATGTTGTAAGGTTGAGTGAAAACCAAGCCACTCCTCTTAGAAGACATAAGATAAGGTCACCTTTAATGGATGACAGGCTCATGAATTTAGATTCAATTCATACTACATGGCCATTTA
>JASDQU010011503.1:93716-106125 GCA_032191745.1 Picea mariana | reverse complement strand
ATTTCTTCCACAAATACATCTCTAAACCCATGTAGGAATGCAAAGTATTATAGAACGGGTTTTTTTTCCCTTTCTAACAGATTAGTTACCTAAATACAATAGACTTGGAAAAATTTATTCATACATTTCTTAATTTCATGGTTGATATATGCCTAACCAAAACGGGTTTTATAATCCTTTGTATCATCCTAAATGTGTTGTTTTCGTCTCTATAAATAAGTGACTTTTCGTAACAGGTTAAAATTACTTTATGTTTCTCTAACCAGTCCATTCCAATGATTAAATCGTAAGATCCTAAAGGTAAAATGTTCATATCTAACTTTGTACTTTGACCATATAGGTTGAGGTCACATTCATGAATAAAATTTGTTATCTTCCTCTTGGTTCCTATTGCTAACTGTACTAACCAAGACTTAGCATGTTTTACTTTATTGAGCTTGTTTAATTCAACTAAACCAGGAGTAACATAACTCAGACTAGCTCCTGGGTCAATTAATATGGAAATGCGGTTATTATGAATTTTACCTTCAACCTCCACGATAGTGGATAGATGATCATCTTGCCTTCCATCCACATCTGCATTAATTCTACGCATGCTTCTTCCCATATCTCCTACTGTCGAATCTTCTTGTAGGTTATAGACAGAATTTCTTGCTGTGGAAATCAAGCATGGACAATTTCTCCTCAAGTGAGGTTCTCCACAATCCCAACACTTCAATGGTTCTTTGGGGTTGTCCCCAACTTTCTTGACTCCCAATTTAAATGGCCTACCTACCCCTTGAGTGCTCTGGGTGTTTGAATGATAGACATTCTTTTGGAAACTTTTTTCCATATTATGGAAAGGGTCTGGTTGGAACCCTTTCTTTTGTTTATTCATTATGTCATGTTTCTTGTTCTTCCATGCCTTGGGAATTTCATACCTTTGTTTGTACTGATCATAGCACATTCGAGCCTTTCTAAACACTTCATTTTAAAACTTAGGATTGTCAAATTCAATTCTATCTTTGTACAAACGTGGTAGACAACTTAAGAATCATTGTATCTTTACTTTGTCTTCCTTGATGTATGGTACAAATATTAATAGTTCTAGAAATTTATTTATAACATTTTTTAAGTTAACAATATATTTTGTTTAGATGATATAGAGTTCATGGTAAAGATGCTTGCAAATGGGAAAGCTAAGGATATTGAAGGCTACCAAGATGAAAATTTTAAAATAAAAGGGTCTATCCTTATCCCTCACATACACAAGCTCTTCAATTTAGCATTCAAGTAGGGCTTCTAGGGCTTCCCTAAACCATGGACGCAAAGCCTCATTGTTCCTATTTTTAAAAATTGGGATAGAAACATTCCCTCTAATTATAGGACCATTATGATTAGCCCTAAACCATGGATGCAAAGCCTCATTGTTCCTATTTTTAAAAATTGGGATAGAAACATTCCCTCTAATTATAGGACCATTATGATTAGCCCGAGATTTATGGAATTATTTTGGAAAAGAAGACTATCATTTGGCGAGAAAGTCACAGTAAAAGAGCTAAAAGCCAGGCCAGGTTTAGGAGATATCATTCAACCGTGGACCACCTTGTTACCTTTAGGATCATTGCAGAGGTGTTCCGCAATACTAAAACCAATCTCTTTTGTTGTTTTGTTGACTTTAGAAAATCTTTTGACATTGTTCCTAGGAAAAACCTTTGGAATAGGTTAGAAGAGATAAAAGTTCCTTTAGAGTTGAGGGTTGATGCAATAAAGATGTATGAGAACGTTATTCCTAAGTTTAAAAACATGGAGGGTTGGTCAAAAGCGATTAACTGCAATATTGGATTCAAACAAGGTTGTCCCTTGTCCCCTACCCTTTTTGGCATATACATTGACAAGTTAGAAGATTTCTTGAAAAAAGCAAGTTGTGTTGGGCCTACTCTCACTCTTATAGTCATCAATATTCTTCTTTATGTTGATGATATCGTTCTTATGGCAATGAGTCCCCATGATATTGAGAACCATCTAAGAATCCTCAAGGATTTTTTCTCCAATATGGGTATGACTATTAATACTGATAAGACTAAGGTCATGATTATTAAATCCAATAAGATCCCTTATGATACCTTTGTATATGAAAACAAAAAATTGGAGGAAGTGACTTCATACAAATATCTTGGAATTGACATTCACCACAAGCTCAATTGGAATTATATCATTGAGAAAGGGATTATTGGGGGATAGAAAGCTTATTATCGGCTTGAAAACAATTAAAAATCAGTTGATCTTTGGAGTTGGGATAAGAATAAACTCCTCTTTGAGACTCTTGTTACACTTGTTATTCTTTATGGATGTGAAGTATGGGGTTGTAGTATCTCTCGTGAATCCTCGAGGAAGATAGAGAAAATACAAAAGAATTTTATAACCTATAATCTCAAAATTAAAGGAAATACGCCCTATCCCATCCTCCTCTTAGAAACAAGTCACTCCCCCATTGAGAGCATGGCTGTGACTAAATACTTAATGTATAAGAACAAGCTAAACAACATGGAAGACAAGAGGCTTCCTAAAATTGCTTCAAAATCGAGTTATAACCACCACTGACTCAAGCGAGGATGGCATAAAGATGTTCAGTCTTGGCTAAAATATTGGGTAATCATGGAAGACACCATTTTGTAGAATAAACATACTGTTAAAAAATGTCAAATCAAAATTTAATGAGAAAATGTGGTGTGATAAAGAGTTAGAGGAAAAAAGAAAATTACTTGGTATTATAAGGATGTAATCAACCCTAATCTAGAAAAAAAAAAAAAAAAACGCATTGCTAAGATAAGAACAAATTCTCACGAGCTCCATAGTGAAACTGAGCGTTGGTCATTTCCTCAAACACCATGGGATGAAAGAGTGTGTCACCTTTTATGACACTAAGAAGGTTTAAGATGAAAAACACTTTCTCTTAGATTTTCCAGCCTATACCCATATTAGATCTGATTTTCAAAATATTTGTCACACTACCAACCTGCCTATACCCATATTAGATCTAATTTTCAAAATATTTGTCACACTACCAACCTTCCTAACCTCTTAACTCAACAAAAGTATTGTGATCTTGGTAAGCTTCTCTTAATGCTTTTCCAGCGCATAAGAAAAATTCTAAAGAATCACAAGTAATCACTTACCCTCTTAAGGTTAGATAGACCAATTTAGTCTTAGTGACCCGTTAATAATCATAATCATCAATTATTTGTATATTTAAAAAAAAAAAATTATAATGTATTTCAATTATTTATATACATTTTTAAGTGTTACAATAATTAAAAATACTATTCTCCCTCCATCTATATTATATTATAATATTTGTATATTTAACAAAACTCAATTTTTAATTATTAACCTATTTCGTATTTGATAATAATATATGCTTCAAATTGCTAATTTTTTTAACATTTTAAATGAAAAATTGTTACTTTCAAGTTTTTAAAATTGGTATTTTCAATCATACACAAACTATATGCATGCTAATTCATATGAGCTAGTTACGAGTATTGATAATAAAAATTTTAAATTTGGAACGAATGAAATGTTGGATGTGCATGTTAATTCATATGAGATAGATACGGGTATTGATAATAAAAAATTTAAATTTGGAAGGAATGAAATGTTAGATGTAGTTATAATATATATTAAAAATATAAAAGAGGAAAAAGATAAATTTTGAAAAATAAAATTAAAACATAATTTAAACTAATATGTTAAATCCTTTTAAATTTGTTCATCATTATGACCATGTTTACATACACATAGATTGGATTTCTGTAACATTAATCAATTATTTATTAAAAATGTTGACTATACTATATATATATATGAACTTCCACAGTGTTTTAAAGATCTTTAATTTGTTTGTGAAAGAAATTTACAAATTTATCTTTACAAACCACACTAGTAATTTCAGAAACTTTAACTTTGAGATTTAACCCTTGTTTAATTCCTTCCTCAAAATCGATCTCTTTTGTGAAAGAAATTTACAAATTTATAGATATACAAACCACTAGTAATTTCAGAAACTTTAACTTTGAGATTTAACCCTTATTTAATTCCTTCCTCAAAATCGATCTCTATTCATAGCCGCATATATAGTCATGTTTTAGTTAAATATAAACATGTTTGTACTATATAAAGAGATACTTACATAGATATTAAGATTTAGAAGCAACAAAAAAAAAAAAAATCCTGGATATGTAGATATAGATATAATAAGATGTGATTATCACAACACAAGTATGTGGATAAAATATTTATGAGGTTTGGTATGAATAATGTGAAATCACTAAAAATCTCTTTGGTTTTCAATTTCAAATTTTTTTCAAGTTTATGTCCTAGTATTGATGAAGAAAAATTTCACATGCAGTTGGTGTTGTCAGTATATACATGAAAAATCCAGGTAAAGAGCAGTGACAACAGTGAAATGGGTGCTTCACTATTTTAGGGACACAAGTAATTTTGGTATCACCTATAATGGTTGCACTGATTTAGTCTGTGGTTATGTCGATTCATATTTTGCACATAACTTGGAAAAAAAAAGATCCACTTCACAATGTGTCTTTACTCTTTCAGGAGGAACTCTTAGTTGGATATTGGAAGGATGCAGGACAAGGTCCATACACAAGAAAATTGTACAAACATATTCACAAAATCATTTTTGTTAGAGAAGTTGTGGTGATGTTTGGATTCTCTTTGCTTGCAGGAAAAGTGATGAATAAATTTGGGCATGATATATCAGGTAAATTGTTTTCAAGGTGGAGATTGTTTAAACTGTGAAAACCAATTTACCACATTTTTTGAAGATATGAACAGATTTCTAGGCTCCTCATATTATTGTGGGTTCAATTGAACCAATTCAACTAAAATAGAATTAATTAGGTGCACATTAAATTTATGTAATTGTTTGAGAGATGGTTCATATCTATGTAAGCACGTAAAGGGAAGTGTTGATACAAGAGCATCCTTCCACATCAACATATGCAACAACAAGCCAACACATAGGCGTGCATTGGGGAAAGGGAGAAGCACAAACCCTCCCATTTTTAAATTTGAAATATGATCGTATACGGATAAAAGTTATAAGGTTGAGTGAAAACCAAGCCACTCCTCTAAGAAGACAGAAGATAAGGTCGCCTTTAATGGATGACAGGTTCATGGATTTAGATTCAATTTAGACTACATGGCCATTTAAGAAACTTCAATGTAATAGATGAGGGTAGGTGAAGAAAGGATAAGCCTGTAGAGCCTCTCTTTTGTAAAGGAATCTTTTGTATTAGATTTCATTAGGAAGCTTATAGAAGGAAGTTTAGGGTAAGGAGAGTAAGGAGACCGAGGGATCTGAGACTCTATTGTAATCCAGCCTACACATATTGTAACCAAGCATTCAGATTAATAGACAAGAATAGATTTCACTGTTTATGAATTTTTGTATGAATGAATGTTTGTTTTGTGTTATCTGTGTGTTTGTTTTATGTTGTAGATGTATGATAGGTTTCATATGCAGTGAGAAGATAAATTTATCTATCTTTTTTGAGTTTGAGATGCTATTCTAGGTTTTTTAGGCTGTGCAAGGAGTGCACAACAAAACATTGGAGGTTCTATAGCCAACGCAAGGAGTGTGCATATGAACTCTGTGGAGTTAGAAAAGAACGTTCCAGAAGGGTGCACCAAAGTGATAAAAACTCAAGGGGAACCTCAAGGTTGTTGAATACCTTGGAGGGTAAACTGTGCAGAGGTAACAAAGAGAGAGACAGAGTCACTAATAACTTTGTAGAGCTCTGCAAGGTGGGCATCGAGTAGGTGAAAGTGTGAACAAAGAGAACTCTCTATCGAGTTCAAGGAGAAGAGTATCAGAAAAGATACTCATAGAGTTGTTGAAAACACTGTAGAAAATGCTCAGCAAGGTGTGCCTTGAGTGAGAGCTTTCTAGGAGGGCACCAGAACCCTTTGAAGCGAGAAGAAGGGTCGAGACCCTTAGGATACTGAGTAAACAAAAAATATCAGAAGAAATATCTCTTTCAAAAGTGTAGACGAGACCCAAGAAATTAGGCTCCCAAGAGGAGCAAAGGCCAAAGCTTTTGAACACTTACAAACTCTTCCAAGTAGGAAGAAATCCAAAGCTCATAAGGAGGAGTGACAACAGCCGTTAGAGCAGTTGTGGAATAAATCTAGACTGTTAAATCCATGTCCAGACACCCAAGGGAGCGTGTCGAGGAAGAAATAGATCTCAGTCATAGGATCTGAGCACAGAGGATCGAAAATCGTTTGATCAAGGTAAAGTGCATAGGCCTTAACCCTTTATGTGCACAGGAGAGCGAACTTGCCGAAGTCCCGAAGTGAACAGGGATGGCCCATCATCAAGGTTGACAGGTGGCGTAAGATCCATAACTCCGGATCAAGAGCACTTCATATGTCTTGTGGTTAAGGAGAAATAGCAATCACCAAATAGCCGAAATATATCGAGGCCTTTGGTCTCCAGGAGACACGCGTCGACAGATATGAGACTTCGGGGAAAGTCTCTTCGAAATATTTCAAGTGTTGTGTGTGACAAAATCCTGAAGTCTCTGCAGGCTGAAGTAGATCACAACCATCCATTGCGAGGAGTACGGGGAGAGAGATCTGGAAGTTCAGAGGCACAACACTCCCAAAGGAAGTCGACGTAGGCGGAGAATATCTCGAACGTCAGATCCAGAGAGACGCATGGCAGAAATCAATTGCCTTCAGGTAAAATCACTCCAGGAGGAATGAATGTGTAGGAGTTTGAAACTCTTGAAGCCCAAATAGCTGAAGTGGATAATGGTTGTCATATCTAGAAGGACACATGTCAACAGATTGTGTACTTCAAGTGGAAGTGTTTCGAGAGAAAGCGAAGGTGGAGAGTTGAAACTCTCGAAGCCCAAAAAGATGAAGTGGATTGTAGCCGTCAAATTCAAAAGGACACGCGACAGAGATCCGTTGACTTCGGGTGGAAGTAGTTCGGGATGAAGTGAAGGAAGAGAGTCGAAACTCTCGAAGCACGAAGAGCCGAAGTCAATCATAGTCATCGATCAGTGGGAGGACATGCGGTGACAGATCGTGGACACTGGGTGAAAGCGCTCCAAGAAAAGCGAGCGTAGAGAAGTTGAAACTCCTGAAGGCCAAAGTCCCGAAGTGGAAGAGAGTCGTTGATTTGAGGTGGACGTGTGGTGCCAGATCTAGAACTTTGGGTATGGAATACTCCGTAGGAAAGAAGAGGGTAAAAGTGTCGAAGTCCCGAAGTGGACCAAAGTCGTTGATTTGAGGAGGACGCGTGGCAAAAGATCTTCCATTTTAGAGAAAAGTTACTCTGGGAGAAAAAGGAGTGTGTTGAACAAGAACTCTCGAAGGCCAGAGAGCCAGAGTTCATCTAAGTCATCCATTTGCTGAGGACAATTGTCAACATATCTTCCACTTCGGAAGATAGTCACTTCGGTGAAAGCAAGGGCGGAGAGTTTGAAACTCCCGAAGCTCGAAGAGTGAAGTTAATTTTAGCCGTTGATCAAGAGACATCATCGAGGTCACAAGATCGACGGTATTTCTTAATTGCAGGGACAGAAAGTGATCAAGTTTTAAAGACCTTAGAGAGGGCCGCAATTTAAACCACAGTATTGCCAAAGTCTTACGTGGCGGCTGGTAATGAATTGCGGGGAGAAAAGCAGTGTGGCCTTAAAACACTCTAGGCCACCTCGCAATCACATGTTTACATCAGGACATAGCCTGAGGCCACATGAAAGGAAAGGGGGCTAGCAGAAGGAGATAGCACCCGTGAATTAAAAAGTGCTAAGAGCGCTAAGGAAAGGGTTCGCAGGTTCCACAGGACCTATGCCTTAGGAGAAAAGGGGGCCTGTATAAGTTGATTGGGGTTCAAGAAGGAGCCCAAAGAGTCGATCTGACTCCTTGATTTGAACGATCCTAGACCAGAAGGTTGAGCAACCCCAAAAGGAAAAAGGGGGGTCTGCATCAAGTGGTATCAGAGCCTGATTTATTCTATAGATTTTAGGCAAAGGCGATGAAGGAGATAGTCTGACTACATCAAGTGGTATCAGAGCTTGATTTTGTCTGCAGATCGTAGGCAAAGGTGAGAAGGTGAAAAGAGGTAAAATAATAACATCAAATGGTATCATAAGCTTAATTGTGCCCGTAGACAACAGGTGAAGAGGAGGCAGAGTGTTGATGCTCTGTGTGAAGGATTGTTACAAGTGTGTGGTAGCAATTTGAAATAGCCAGGTGAGTTGTAGGAGAAGTTGGAGATTCTCTCAAATGCAGAATAATCCACAAATTTTCCAGGACAACAAGGAGAGGGTGAAAATTTCTACTGAAGGCCATGAACGTGGTCGAAAAGAAGGACACAAGAAGAAAACCAAGCTAGATATGGATCTGGAGCTCATTGAGATAAGGGAAAGAAAGGAACAACTAGAATTGAAGATGTAGTAGAAGGCAAAGGTACAATGGAGGTATGAATGGCCTCTGAACAGAAAGGAAAAATGGCTTGTTCAAAATTTGTTGGCCAGAAAGTAGCAACAGGTAGTGAGAAAGTGGCTGAGGCATGTTGAAAACCTCAGAGACACAGAGGAAGTGGTTCACATTTGTGAGCCAGAAATTGGAAAAACCCTCAGTGATGAGGAAGGGAGAATAGTTAAAGGTCTCATAAACTGCAAGGAGGGAAGAGATGAAATTTCAAATTTCCAAGTGGGAAATGAGATGAGATCAATGGAGGATCTCATAGACTGTGAGGAGGGCAGCAATGAAAATTAATATTTCCAGGTGGGCAATGAGATGAGATTAATTGAGGATCTCATAGACTGTCAGGTGGGCAGTGATGAAAGTTCATATTTCCAGGTGGGAAATGAAATGAGATTAGTTGATGTCATAGACTGCTAGGGGGGAAGAAGAGAAGAAATACTAGATTGTTAGGTGGTCAAGGGAATTAGAACGAGGCTTCCTGAAAGTCTTAGTATCTTAGAAGTGAGTTCAGATCAGCAAGGAGTGTTGATAGATGAAGATTCATGTGGGTTTGTTGGCCATGTGAATGAATATGATGAGAACTTAAATGCTTCCACCATGAAAGAGAAAGATCAGAGATGCATTCTAATCATTAGGGGAATCAAAATATTCCTTCCAAATAGTCCAGCAGAGGCTAGTACAAGTGTTGCACATGAGGAGGTGGTGCAACAAGAATCCAAGAAAGATGCCATGGGGACAAATGATTTTAAAGATAACTGTGTCTGTGATGTAGGTGCAACAAAGGAAGGACAACCAGCTGTGATTGTCATAATGAATGAGAAAATATCAAAATCTTCCCAAGGAGAAGAGGAAGGGGAGCACACAGTTGAGATGCTCACTCAATGGAAACAATATTTGAAGATGTTGGGGGATTGGTTGGAAAATACATAACTAGAAGATGGCTGCCAGAAGACATTCATGCAGATTGCAGGAGAAGAGCATTCAACAGAATTGTTAAAAACTTTCAGCCAGGGATCTGAACAGGAAATGTTTGCAACACTGGAGCCTGCAGCAGAAGAGGAAGCAGACAACATAGATTTTTTGAGTTGTATGAGGAACTGGAAGCCATGGAGAGAAGGGTAAATATGCAGAGTAGGCATATCCAACAGGTCAAGTTGGAAATAGGTGGACGAGCATACCAGCCTGGGGAGCAGCTGGAGGAAGTTGGAGTTGAACCAACACAAGAGGAGCTGACAAAAGTTAATCTGTCAGAGGAGAAAGCTGAGCAGTAGCTAAGTGATGAGACTACAGAACTAGATTTTGCATTAGGGTGGCAAGCTAATGCCACAGAAGAAGAAAACAACATGGGGGATCGGGATGATCTACCCATTGATAAGGAGGAAGAGCAGCAGAGAAGACTACATAAGGAGAACTAGATATTGGAGCAATTGGATAGGGTGATAGAGGAGATAAGGAGGTCAATGTTGAGGTCAGCACAAGAAGATGTCAGCAGGGAGAATCTGAACAGAGGAGGACCTAGAGGAGCAGTAAGGAAAAATCAACATCATAGCAGAGGAGCAGGAGGACAACTCTAGAGGAGAGTTTGGGATCCAGTGGAATTTCAACATTCGAACAGAGGGACTTATGAGCAGGAGCTCATGATTTTCCCAGTAGTGGAGTATGATGTAGGAGAATCCTTCCACACCAGTAGATGCTCCAACAAGCCAACACATAGGCGCGCATTGGGGAAAGGGAGAGGCACAGACCCTCCGATTTTTAAATTTGAAATATGATCCTATACGGATTAATGTTGTAAGGTTGAGTGAAAACCAATCCACTCCTCTGAGCAGACATAATATAAGGTCTTATTTAATGGCTGACAGGTTCATGGCTCTAGATTCAATTCAGACTAGATGGCCATTTAAGAAACTTTAATGTAATAGATGAGGGTAGGTGAAGAAAGGATAAGCCCGTAGAGCCCCTCTTTTGTAAAGGGATCTTTTGTATCAGATTTCATTAGGAATTTTAGAGAATGAAGCTTAGGGTAAGGAGAGTAAGGAGCTTGAGAGAGATGAGACTCTATTGTAGTCCATCCTGCACATATTGTAACCAAGCATTCAGATTACTAGAAAATAATAGATTTCACTATTTATGAATTTATGTATGAATGAATGTTTGTTTTGTGTTATTTGTCTGTTTATGTATGTTGTAGATGTATGATAGGTTTCATCTGCAGTAAGAAGATAGATTTATCTATCTTTGTTGAGTTTGAGATATCATTCTGGGTTCTTTAGGCTATGTAAGGGGTGCACAACAAAACATTGGAGGTTCTATAGCCAGCGCAAGGAGTGTGCATATGAAATATGTGGATCAGAAAAGAATGTGATAGGGGGGCGCACTAGAGTGATAAAAACTCAAGGGGAACCTCAAAGTTGTTGAATACCTTGGAGGGTAAACTATGCAGAGGAAGCACAGAGAGAGACAGAGTCACTGAGACCTCTGTAGAGCTCTGCTAGGTGGGCATCGAGCAGGTGAAAGTAAGCACAAATATAAATCTTCGTCGAGTTCAAGAAGATGAGTATCAGAGAATATACACATAGAGTTTTTGACCACTCTGTAGAAAATGCTCAGCAAGGTGGGCTTTGAGTGAGAGGCTTCCAGGAGGGCACCAGAACCCTTTGAAGGGAGAAAAAGGGCCAAGACCCTTAGGATGCTGAGTAAACCAAAAATATTAAAAGAAATAGCACTTTCAGAAGTGCAGACGAGATCCAGGAAGTCGAGTTCGTATGAGGAGCAAAGGCTGAAGCCTTTGAATACTTACAAACTCTTCCAAGTTGGAAGAAATCCAAAGCTCAAGAGGAGGAGAGACATCAGCCGTTAGATCAACTATGGGAAGAAATATGGACCTTTGAATCCACGTCCAGACACCCAAGGGAGCGCCTAGAGGAAGAAACAAATCCCATCCATATGATCTGAGAACAAAGGATCGACAGTCGTCCGATCAAGGTAAAGTGCATGGGCCTTAACCCTTTTTGTGCATAGGAGAGTGAACTTATCGACGTCCCTAAGTATTGAAGTGAACAGGAATCGTCTATCATCAAGGATGATAGGTGGCGTAAGATCCATAACTCTGGAGCAAGAGCACTTTGAACATCTTGTGGTCAAGGAAAAGGCGAAATCGCTGAATAACCAAAATAGATCCAGGATTTTGGTCGCTAGGAGACACGCATTGGCAGATTTGAGACTTAGCAGAAAGTCACTTCGAAGGATTTCAAATGTGGAGTGTGACAAACTCCCAAAGTATCTGAAGGCCAAAGTATATCACAACCGTTCGTTGCGAGGAGTACAAGGCAAGAGATATGGAAGTTCGGAGGCATAACACTCTGAAAGGAAGTCGACATAGGAAAAGAATGGACCGTCAGATCCAAAGGGATGCGTGGTGAAAATCCATTGTCTTCGGGTGAAAGCACTCCAGGAGGAATGAGTGCGAAGGAGTTTTAAACTCTCGAAGCCCAAATAGCCGAAGTGGATCATGGCCGTCAGATCCAGAAGACATGCATCAACATATTGTGTACTTCGGGTGGAAGTGATCCAAGAGAAAGCGAAGGTGGAGAGCTGAAACTCCTGAAGCCTGAATAGCCAAAGTTGATTGTAGTCATCAGATTCAAGAGGACACGCGACAGAGATCCGTCAACTTTAGGTGGAAGTAGCTCGGGAGGAAGTGAAGGCGGAGAGTCAAAACTCTCGAAGCCTGAAGAGCGAAAGTCAATCATAGTTGTCGATCGGCGGGAGGACACGCGATGAGAGATCATGGACTCTGGGTGAAATCACTCTGGGAAAAAGCGAGCATAGAGGAGTTGAAACTCCCGAAGGCCAAAGTCTCGAAGTGGACGAGATTCATTGATTTGAGGTGGACACGTGGCGC